>JAUMHA010410979.1:0-22598 GCA_032359765.1 Saxidomus gigantea
CCATTTTTAACCCCATAATGACGGAATGAACTCAAAGAACCTCACAATGCTAAGTTGTACTCAAACACTAACCCCGTTATGTGAACTGGGCATGTACGGACAGACAGACAGACTGACAGACGGACGGTGCGATTTTAATATGCCACACTTCGGCAGCATAAAAAAAAAAAAAAAATTGTTTCCCTATAGATAAAGTAAGACTTAACGGATAAGATGATTTCGTTTTCCACTATAATAGCTGAAAAAGTTCACATTGGAAGAAATTGAAAAGCATCTAATTTTCTCCATTCTTAATTTGAATAGACTGAAGGAGAAAGAAGACATCGTTATACATTTCACAAATAAATCATTTTCAAGTTCTTTGTATTTGGAGATTAAATTATCATCATTCTGTGTTTTCTTAGAATTAATTTCTTAAAATAGAACTAGGATATTCTTCCTCTGCTTAACTGATTTCCAAGAACAAGAACTACTTTTCATTTCAACTTGATAGAGATACTGTTAACTTCCTCCATTTTTTTGTAACTTGTACAACACTTGGCCTGTAACAGTCTTGGTCAGCCTCCGCCAGACAGAAGACGACAATCAATGATAAAGATTATCACAATATATTAAAACCGCTGCACGAAGAAATAGTTGTAGTTTTGACATCGTCTTATAAATTGCAAATGTTCCTGCATATGAAATATTGTCTGGGAATGTTGGCACCGTCTTGACACGGAAGATCACAATAAATTGCTTTATTCCCAAACGGGCAAGATACTTGGATATATTTTCAAAGCACACCGTTAAATGTAGTTAATAACATCGTGACGTAAATGCATCATCTTCAACATGCAAACATTTAAATTGATATTCCTAATGTTTGATGTGTTTTTTTTGCCTGCATCTAAAGTGAACGTAGGATGCAAAAGAATGAACGATTGTTGCAGCTTGTGCTGACAATGAATATGTAGGACATGATAAGCCGAAGAAATGTATCGACTACTGGGCTCGCAACGAATCAATCACACAAATTTATCTTTAATTACTTTTGTTTGAATAACCTTGATTATGACTGTAAACTGACACGAACAAGTTAAATTTATCATCGTTTAGTTAACAAGTATTTAAAACATCGATAATGTTTTTAAATTACAATTATAACTTAATTGTGTCATCATAATGAAAACATTTATGTGTAAAACTTAATCGTGTGATTCCTTAAAGCAATGAAAATATATTAAAAGGTCACAATAATATTTTTTTTGTATTTCCTTTTGGTCACAACTTACAGTATACCAGAATGATAAAGGATGTAATTATGTGGGATATTTCCATAATCTTACTAGTCGATTGTTGCTCCTTCACCATATCTGATACTGATTTGATTTAACAGTAATGTAGTATGATACATCAGCAATTAAACACAGTGTAAACAAACCAATGTTGCCATATTCTTCCTGCGATACTAAATAAAGGTCAAATATTGATTTCATAGTTTGGATAAACTAGTGATAGCCATATATCATAACGTAAAGTACTCGAATCAGCGTTTTAACTTTAAAGAAAAGAAAATTGAAAATATTTTACGGTCTTTACAACGGAGCTTTCGTTTGGAATATAAAATAAAGATTAAAGTTCATACTTGAATTGATGTTAGCACATTTAGTATTTCACAGATTATTCATAATCATTCAAGAACTATTCAAACGTTAACTGTTAGAGAAAGACAACACGACGCGATCAGATGATATGCATAGATATTGAATGTATATGCTTACATTGTAGTTGTGAAGACTTAACATGCCAATCCTATTTCACTTACAACATAATTGCTATTTGCTAGCAAATGTTGTTAGTGACAATAACCAACAAGCCTGATTTAAGTTTAAACAGTTACTTATTACTCCGCCAAATTCCAAGTGTAAACAAGTGCTGATTTTACCATTGTATCATTTAATGTAAGCAGCAAAAATCACGATTTATCTAATCTCTTCAAAGAGATTGTACTTTGAGTTGTGAATCAGAAATGTTTGATCTCTTCATCACTGTAGCCTTTCATATTAGAAATTGTAAGTGCAACATAACAAAAAGCGAAATATTGTGAAACATTAAAGATTTTAATATTTTAAAGTTACCGAGAAAGTAGGGATCCACAATACTCGGAGACAGTTGTTATCTACTTAACAAAGCATCATAAAGTAACAATGTTTAACGTTTTACTTTCACATAAACAAGGAGAGTGTGTCTAGTTCAATGACGTTTTACAGCAATATGCATGTGGAATAAGTGTCTGGACGCATGAATCATCACGCGTATATCTAGTAGCTTTATCATCTACAATACCTTACTTCTATAGAGCTTGGTATAAACTTTAATATATTTTCGTAAGCCCCTGGTGTATAATTAATTATTACAAGAGACATTGGCTAAAGAAATTTCACAAGATATTTGTTTCTAAAGGAAATAAAAGCTTAATAAATCAAGAAATTGGGGCACCAGGGGAATAGTTGTATAACAACATTATTCCAACTTTTTATTTTTTACAATACAAGACAATGATCATGGGAACATGTTAAATTCCATGCAATTTCTGACTTTAGAAATTTACAGAGCGTTTCAAGCCAACGTAACGATCTGGAGAAATTTACTTACCAGAAATACGTAGATGCATTGTTAATTATTCATGTAATTGTAAATTCTTACATACAATATTCTATTTTAGGTAAAGCATTTTAAACACAAAGACAAAAGTAAAGCATCCCCTGAAATTTTAGAGTGACTTATCTAACGAAGCTTTATCATGAAAATACCGTCAAAATGAGCCAGGGAAGAATAATGTTTTCCGTAACAGCAATCCTCTGGCAAAAAGAAAACGGATACACTGTAATATTATGTTGTCTTTTATGTGATAATGTTGAACAATCAACGGGTGCCATTTTATCCGAAATCAAAAACACTAGTATGGAACTGTAGAGGTCACAGGAAGATTTTAGGTAGCGAATTAGAGTAAAAATGCAATTTTGATTCTTCAGATGATAACCGTACTTCATACGCTCAGTAGCAGAGTAAACCTTCACTGTGCCTGTGTGACCACCCTGGCTCTGACTATTATGCCTCCAGATGAACCTCGGATCTTTTTTAAGACAATCAGTTTACACACGCAGTACAAAACTGTTTGCAGTGCGTGCAGAGGGTTGCTGTTATGATTTACAGCATTTTTCCGTCGTTTACTTGAAGGTGATTTCATGATACAATATTTTAAAGTCACTATATAACCTCTAGTGGGTGCTTAACTTTTTTCTAGGTGTATTGTATATTAGAAAAAGTGCAGTAACCATAGCAAATGGAAAGAGCAAAAAAGTTGTATGCTCTATACATGTTACACTATCTGCAGATATTAGATTGTAACATGTCGTTCATTTATGCATATAGTGACACAAAAAGTGCTGAGCTTATAAAAATGTGTAATGTTAAAATGTTTGCACACAGTTTTTGGAAATAACAATGAAGGGTGTATTAACACTGGATGCTACCCTTACAAACCAATCAAATTTCTCCCCCTTAAAATATTACTTGTTATTTCTACAATAAAGTAAATATTTATCACTTAACAGAAACGCGATGAAATTTACACAAGTCTGTATCTTTTGCAATAACAAAGAGGCGGAGAACCTCAAACACAGTCAATAATTCTTTTACTATCTTCTTAAAGGGGGCGTTGCCTTTTAGCCATTTAAAAACTGAACATTTTGAAAAAGGTTTGTTTATTACTACCTGACGACTGAGTGGCGAAACATGTACACAAATAGCCAGCTGTTCAATTTTACAGTTTACGCTTTTATGTAATTAAATAGACAGTTATGTGGCAGAAAACACACATCTGGTATATATCATTAAAAATACGACCAATAGTCTCAAACGTTATGGACAGTTTGTGTACAACAAACTTAATTTATATGTTTTAGTCGTTGCCAATAATGACCAATCAGGATTAGATAGAAATACTCTAATATCAAAACTTCTTTAGCACCCATAACACACGTAAATATTGGTGGTCCCAAAAATATGTATCATATCAGTATCACCTCAAGATAAGAATATTTCGGTGTTCCAAAGCGTACTGCTAATAATGAAATATGCAGTGAAGATTTTATCACCATTTTGTAGATTAACGTTAAACGCTGAACCTTACCCCAAGAGCATTCAATATATATATGTGTCACTAAAGGTTATAACACACAATACATCAATCCATTACAGTACCAGGGAAATGTAATTGCAAACGTTTATCACATTTATGCCAACATTCGGTATTGATATAGCGAGTAAACAGAATTATGCAGGCATCGGCCAGGGAAATTTGTATATTTCAAGCACTATCTAAATAGTTTATAGATAAAACAAATTCGTTTAAAATTCTCAGAACTGTCCTGGGAGTTGTTGCCTTGTCAGGCCTCTATTTATTGACATCAAGTCAAGTGATATTTTCAGATGCTTCGGTGGATTTTACTATATTAATACCATACTATAACTAGGCGTTAAGAATCTTCAATAAACACACAATGACACCATTCCACAAAATATATATCCCATTATAACTGTTGATGTATGACAACGAATCGTTTACATTCCATTACAAAATTACAAACCTTGCAAAAACTGCAATTTATGGTGTCTGAAGATTTAGCAATAAGGTTTTAAGCCCTCTCTATTTTATCAATTAATGTCAACATCAACATAAGAAATGAGGATCAGACGAAACAATGCCAGATATTTGTCTTTCAAAAATGTACCGCTACGATGATGATAGCCTACGCGGAACAATCTTGCTTCTCCAGAGTAAACAGGTTCCACAGTTCCACAGTTCACGCAAAATATATTTTAGTTCAGCTGCGGACTGAACTTTTCATAAACGGGAGATGTTTGTAAAAAACTTATATCCCCATTTACCCCTCTCCCAGTCAGACATTGTTGATGATTAAGTGACCCAATAGCCATCAGACTTTAATAGGATCATCATAATGTCATAAATAATGATCCTAGCAAGCTTGAAGACTTAACGTCAAAGCATTGTCGAGTTGTTGAGCAGAAACAATTAGTGGTCATTAGTGGTTATTTACACTCCTACCTACTTTAAAGACCATAAATCAAATCCGTTTTAGGATTTTTAAAGACGTAAATTGGTTCAGTTCTTACCTATCCGAAAGGCAGCAAACAGTTAACATTTCTGGTAGTTCTTCTTCTAGTGCCACAGGACGCCATACTGGGCCAGCTTTTGTCAATGATATGTCATACATTGTCAAGAATAAACTATTGCTTTATGCAGATGATTCTGCCATGATTGTAGTATCTGGCAAAAACAGTGCAAAGATAACCACCGCTCTTAATCAAGACCTTGAACTTGTAAGCCATTAGCTGATTAATAATAAATTGTCCCAATACTTAGGAAAAATTGAATCCATCCTGTTTGACTCCCAACATATCTTAAATCTGGGTCAAGTCTAGACATATCTTGCAATGGTACATCTGTCAATTCTATGAATCTGTTTGATATCTAGTTGAAATATTTGATTAACATTTATCCTGTGAATCAAAGGTCAGTGAAATAATTAAGAAAGCAAATGCAAAGCTCAAATATATATATAGAAATAAGGCGTTTTTAACAATGCATGCTAGAAAATTTCTGGTTACCTCCCTTATAAAATGTCATATTGATTATGCTTGCTGTTTTTTGGTAACTTAGTTTTCCTAAAAAAGTTCAAAGACAAACTGCAGGTCATACAAAATAAATGCATTCGATTGAATTTAAACTTGGATTTTTAGATTCATTTTAAGTTGTAACATTATCTTAAAAAGTGTAGAGCTTATTACATTGTGTCACGTGTATAAAATTAAGCATGACTTAGCTCCAGGATACCTGAGTGAGCAAATAACTACACCAGACTTAATCCATTCTTACAAGACCAAGTTTAGTGACAACGGTTGTTTTGTTCTACCTAATGTGTTGACCTTTGGCATGAAATTTGTTTCTTATATAGGATGTACCCTTTGGATAAAACTACCACCATTTGTTAGGAACCATACCAAGCGTGTAGATTCTGAAGGTGCTGTTAGGCAACACTTACCTTTTGATATGTAGTAACTATTTTTATTCAGATTTGCTGAGAAGTTTTTATTTATTTATTACTTTTCCTCACTTATCCTCACTATGATCTCTTTGTTTATAATGTCACATAATATTTTTTTCTGATTAATGTGTTCTAACATCATGCCTCTCTATGTTTAGTTTATTGAGGACCACAATGTGTTTCTGTTTTTTGTGTTATACTAAGTGTATAATGAGGTTATCGTGATTCATATTACATCATCAGTATTTATATAGCATATTTCGTATCCCTTTTGTAATATAGTATGTTTTACTGTGATATTATAAATATTTTATAACCATGTTAATGTACATTTTATACTTCAACTATTTCATCTATATATTATTGAGGGGAACGGTTAACATTACTTTTGACGCATTGACCTCAATATCAACAGGGATCATCTACTTGTCATAAACTATAATCCTGAAGACCTTGGGTCAAAATATTGACAAGTTATTGAGCAGAGATGGTTTATGTAATGCAAGGTCACTATGAACTGTAGCTAAGTGAACCCAAATAAAAGGCAATTTAAAGTGTAACTTTACCTCAATATCGGACATATGAGACACATTCTTTTTAGCACATTTACTTCCCGAATCCTATCCTTTATAATGCCAGGCACCAAGCAGGTAGGCATACGGTAACCAATATTTAACTAGCTGGCAGTTCACAAACCGTACAATCAGAATAGACCCATGCAAGGTTTCGAACCTTCGACCTCCCACTTCCAAGGCGGATGCCTAATCCATTAGACCAAGGGAGAAGACGAATATACAAATGTATAGGGTTCATTTATTGTATATGACAAATGTCATTAGTAGGTTTTAGACCGCTAAGGCAAATATCTCTAAGATATTGTTTTTAAATCACTGTGACATTGATCTTTGACCAGTGATAAAAAAGAATAGGTTTCATTTACTGTCCATGATCAATGCGCCTACCAAGATTGAGACATTTTAATTATTTCTAAAATGCTGTCATATCAACCCCCTATGGAATAAGATGATATACCAATGTACTAAGGCCCATATGTAGACCCCCTCTGTCCGTTTTACGACTGTTATAAATTATGTCACATAGTTCTTTCAACATATATTCATTGGCTGAATATGATAAATTAAAATTTATCTGAACCAGAAAGCTGTAAACGATATCAAATAACAACCCCACTGATAATCAGAGTCTTCATGGTAGAACTTGAAATTAAAACGTTAGATAGTTTGCAACGACGACCGATTTTGTAAACGCTGAAACTATGCCGAGAAGTTCCTCCTTCCTAAAGAACAAACATCACAATATAGAATAGTTACATTGTCCATTTTTAATGTAATTTTGTAACCACTTTTTATAATGCAGATATCACATAGTCTTTGAATGTTTCACAATTTTATCATTTTTCAGAGTACTTGGCAATAACATGATATTGTCATGATCTAGATACCAGGAGAACCATACGAACCTCTTAAACTCAAACACTGTACACAAATAATTGGAAATAGGGTATATTAACTCATGGGAAAATTCATTTTATGTGTAAAAGAAAGAGAAACTGGACATGATTTATGCGTTAGATGTTATCTCCGAAAAAGGAGTGTGAAATAAATGGAACATTTGGGAAATCGCCAAAGCAATATCCTCACATACAAGCATATATTACCATTCGATTACCATTCGATTATTCAATGTTATTATTACACTCCATTTTATAAGTTCCGTAGACGTTCGAAGATGCACTCAATAAGGATAAGGTTCAACTTATACAGATGAAATATTTCAAGACAGGCTTTCATTTCCATTACAGTATATGTGTATATATGCATCGATTAACATGACGGTAATAGTGCGTAAACTTCGCCCCTTGTTGATGTCGGATCATTTACATGTTTAACAAAAAATACCTTATTCAAACCTTTTTCACGTGCATTTATTTGTAGTACGTAAGACAATTTGATTGACACTTCGCGCAATATTAATACATTAATCTTTGTGAAACCTATATGATGTTGTACGTACATTAGAACAAGACATAACTTGCTATAAATGAACACTCCATTTCTGAGACATGCACTGTCAGATAGAGTGAATGCATTAAAAGCTTATTTTAATTTCACCCTTGTGACACTCCTTAAAGTAGAACTTCAATTTGTCAAACAAAAGAATGCAATGTTGTACTTTTTCTACAGCATACATGTATAAATACTGTATTAGTCAAAGTTGCGTGAATACAAATGGTTAAGTTTATGACACAGTAAAACAACTGAATGTAAATCAAAGTCACAGTATTAATACATGTACATGTACCTGAATACGTAAGTAATGTAGTCAAAATGTTGAACAAATAAAACGTAGTAACTGTTGTCTACAAAATTTGAAGGGTAAAAGAAAACTTCAACTGAATGGATAATTAAATGTAAGACTGGTTTAAAATTTATCTATTAATTAATAAACTAGTTGTATTGCGTTGAAGACTGATCCCGATCTCTTTTAATATAAATGCAAACTAACCAAAGCGCAAAAACAAGGAGGAGGTTTAAGCGAATTAAACGGCCGTAGTCTTGATGACCCTTTATCGCTTAAGTACATATCGCTTACATAAACCTCAATGATTTACATGATCAGATTATGTTGAACCAAACGTAGACTTAAAATATTTTTCTGTACGTCTATATAAACTAAAGACAACAGGTCGGGCCAATTATGACCATAGGAAAATCATTTTCACAAACTTAGCAGAAGCCAAATAGGTAATGCGAAACATTCCAAAACATCTTTAGTATGTGTCTTTAGACAAGAATATCATTAAACTGTTTTTCCATAAGTTTAAGCTAACAAGGAACTATCAGGACCGGGCAATTGTTGTTGAACACTTGAACTTGAACACACTAAGCAATAAACTACAACACAATGTTACACATCAAATAGACAAGGTGTTTTTTTTAAAGATTTTCTCTGAGTAAATCTATGAAAAACAAGTTACCCCAGCGCACCAAAGATAATAATTTTAACCGTCTTGGTAGAAGTCCATTGTACACATTGTATAATGTTGAACGTAAAATATGTAATACCTGGTTCATGGTGTATTCAGTGAACAATTTTTTTTAAAGTTTTCTCTATATGTAGTCTGCTTCAAACAAGTAGCTCGTAGGGTGGGGCCAATGTTTATCCAAATGAATTTATTGTCCCAATCTTGGCACATATCCATTAATACATGAATATTGATACACTCACAGGTACAGGCTCTTGAAGATTTTAAAAGTGTTTTGCTTTATATAATTTTGTAAAACAAATGACCCCGATTATAATGCTCTAATGGAATAGTTTTAACTATTATGATAGAAGACTATTAAGACATAGTAACACATCATAGTAACACACCATAGTAACACACCAAATGTTTAAGCTCTGACACTCGTTGGAAGCGATGAAAAGATTTTAAACGTTTTCACTATGGATGTGGCCAAGACACATACCTCTATCTATACATGCTGATTTAATTTGACAAATTATTTGGCAAATATCTAACAGGCGTACATATATCCTGTAACTATTATGGCAATTGGTTAAATATGATATTCTTGTGTTTGAAAAGGCCAAATAAAGCTTTTTATTCATTTAAAAGCCTCTACCAACAACACTACTGATTCAATCATACAAATAATTGAACGTGATTTCTAAATTGTGGTCATGCACTTTTTGTCAAGGTTTAGTTTGTCGTTCTCACATAATATAGTATTCAAAATGCAATAAGTCTGTACGCGAAGGTCTGACCTGGCCCATACTTGATCGAGATATTGTCCTCATATCCATTCTCAGACTGTTGGTAATGACTGGTGAGTATAAACAAGGTCAATATTGAAATAATGCTCTGTCAAGGGCGTACTGGTCACATCTATTTCATGATCACATTCCGAGATGTTGTAGCTATACACGTTATTTCTAAGTTTGGTCAGTCCTGCCGGTCACACTAATACGTAGGCACGTGTATCTGCTAGGCATTGACCACGTAAATACATCTACTGTATTGAAATGACAGATTATCTGATATACTGTCAGGAATAATAAGACAACGGATTGATGAATTATTCATTGACAGAATCTGGTGTGAATACGTGAATGTTTTGTGTACCACCATGACAGTTTGTCTTAATATGCGAACAACACATACGTCTGGAAATCTGCATATGGAACCCTGATAGACAAGAAATCTTGAAGATGATGAATAAGAACGATAAGAAACTGCAAATGGTTAACACAATGGGTGTTCAGTAGAATACTTGTGTCGCCCTCTTACAAATTTTCAGAATAACCAAAAAGATATCCAGAGAACATGCTTAACTATTCAAGAAATATTTTTCCAAAGCAACAGTTATTATATTAAAAAACAAATTTTGGCCTGTACTATGTTTTACTCTTTTGGGGTAAAGCATTTAAAAAAGTAACCCAAAATATTGTAAATTTTGTTTTAAATTAAACGCTACCAATCTATTAAGTGTTCACCATACTTTAACAGCCCAACTATGAATGTTGATTGGCGGTATCACGACCCTTTGGTCATAAGCAATACACTTTGAAAGTTCGATGAAGAAATCTTAAGAAATGGCAAAGTTATAGCCAAAGCTAAGTTTTCGTGACGGGCGGACGGACAAAACGATCCCCATGTATCGCCTCTTCTCCGAAAGAGCGACACAAAAATGTGTTCCACTGACCCGAGTACCAACATGTGGGCTATGTATTTATGAGCAGCTTGTGTATCAGCGATATACTTGGTGATCCTGAAGCTTAGACATAACCAAAGGAAAACAGAGGTATAGACTAATTGATATACCTATGTCTCAAACCGTAATGTATGAATAGAGTAAAAAGATGCGTAGAAAAAAAAAGTTTCAATTAGGAGTTCACAAACTTAAGATTACACTTAAACAACTCCGAACAGTATATCCAAGGAAGCTAAATGTAACGTTTCCGTTATTTCCTTATGTCTTCATTAAAGCCTGTAGCACAGAAACACAACACTTGACACGTACACGAGCTAAAGTCGACCAATTTTAAGATAAAGAAGTAGACAAGTACGTGGTAGAGACAAGTCACACATTTTCTGACGCTAAAAGCGACATGTAGATTAAATAACAGATCAAATGTATAATGAACTAGAGAATACGCCACAAGACAAACATTAATATATACGTGTGCACTATGTTGAAATCGGAATAAAGATTTTACGAAAGACGCACAAATAATGACTCTTTCGAAACTGCCAACTGGTTTTTAGCGTAACGTTTTGGTCTACAGCCTTGTATATAAAGTTAATCTAATGAGTGACTGAAAGTCATGTGTGTCATGTGATTGCCTGTACGTACTACTTACTGATTTTAGGGTGACAGCAACTATGTCATCAGTTATTACTTTTGGGTCTTGATGGGAGTACTGGTTTTTATATGATCCTGATTCGACCGTATCTCTTCTTGTCTTTCGGCAGACTATTACCTCATCACCTCCCTGTAGTGAGAAAGAATAAATCCTATGTAAGATTCATAGTCATAAAGATATTTAAAATACATTGTACCTTCTTTTATACATGTATGTAACTTGTATACTTAAGTTCAAGCAACTTATTCCAACTACACGAGATCACTGCTTCCTGCAGCTCAGACTAGAACATATACTCGCGCAAAAGGTCATGAAAGCCGGGTTCAAATTTTGACGGCATGATTCAAACTCGAAACCTTCGTGTTACGAGTCAGACGCCGTAACTCTTGTAATGCAATAAGTACTGCCTAAGTGCAGTAGACAAGGTATTATGAAATTCATTAGGAATTATAAGAAGACAGGTAACATCAACTACTTTTAAAGTGAACAGGGTGGGGTATTATATCTATTTTATATTTTAATTTAATGCCGTTCGTCTTTACATCACACATAGCATGCACTATGAACTGCACACAATTAAAAATTGCAATCTCATATTATTGCAACTGTACACTGAACTGTAAGCCATACGTACTGAAACGAATGAAAATAGATGCTTATATTTTAATTCCATGTCTGCACCGAAACACCATGATATGATATACAATGTATGATTTAACCAAGTTTATTTATTCGGTAGATAACGATAATATGACGAATCAAAATCGTCACACGAATTTACTTAAAAACTATGAATGATTTATTGAACAGATAATGATGTTGGTTGTCAAAAAAAACAAACAATAGACAGTGTCTTTCGTGTAGTGGTGTTTTAAAGAAACGAATTGACGGCAATTAACTTAAATTTTACGCCTACTTTCTCGCTCCTCAGGATCAATACCCTTGCGAAGTCGCTCATATGTGTTCAAATTTGACACTTATTTCAATCTATTTCGCACCTAGGTAAACAATGGACATTTGAAACTTACAGAAGTATTATCTATATTGTGTAATTAATTGGTCTATTTAATTTGGTCTCATTAAATGGGCAACAAATTGTTAAAGAGAAACAAAACAAACAGAGTCAACCTGGTGAAATTAAAAAAATTAAAATTGAAGAAAAATGTAAAAAGTCCAAAGTAATCGTATAAGGTGTACTCTTTCTATCGTGTAGCGTGCGCTTCGTATATCGTTCATATCGTGTATCGTTCTAAATCGTGTACCGTGTATTTACCGTTCGTGTAACGTGCGTGTATCGTGCAACTCAGTGTGACAACTCTTACGTTCCGACTACTGTATTTTAAATAAAAAACAACCACTACCCGAAGAAATTGCAGAACATTGCAAGAAAATGGAAAGACTCTTGTCAAGCAAAATGAAAATAAATCACTGTTACAGGAAGAAATAAAAGTATACAAAAACGTCGTAAGATACTTCTAAGTTGCGTGAGAGACATCCGGCATTTTTTAGATAAAAGGGACGATTTTGTTGTTTTTTCCTAATATCGGATTAGATGTGAATTATAAGTCTGTATTTCCATACAAAATAGTTCTGACGTCTCAAATTTTGACATGGTATAGCATTAAATGATCCGAATGTTAGATTTCAGTCAAAAAGATTTATGTTTGTCTGCATGGAAAATAATTTGAAAAAGAGAGTAAAATTACTGATAAATTATAGTTTCAGATTTATTTTAAATGTTATCTACATTTTGCACTAGCAGAAGGAAAATGACATTATGTTTCGAAAAGTAATACCATGCCTAAAATAGAATGCAAAACGTGGTTGTAATGTTTAATATAAAATTGGTATTTCTATTCTGAGATGAACATACACCTACTGATTCAGTTATTAATAAAGTAAAATAACACTGACTGCGTCATTTTTGTTTCTAATCTTTCTGGTACACAACTTGGTGTTAGTTTTTACTGAGGTATTAAGAAAGTAAGTATGCGGTGCTTCAAAACAATATTAAACTATTTTACAAATCAGAAGTTTTGCCTTCCAAATGAAGTTCCGTGCATTACGTTTCTTATGATGCATATCTCAACAAGAGCAAATGGAATTAGCCTTACACGTTCCCCCTGACACTGACCTTTCCTTCCAATTAGTACAAATTCCCTTAACGTTTATCAACACATTTTATCCTTTATGAAAACTCGCTCCTAGGCATTAACAGCTTGCAAAGTTCTTAAAGTAAATAGAGTGAGTAAGTACCATTACCATTTTCGTATCTGAAGAGAATCCTACAGCCACCCAACCATTTGTTTTAGCACTAAGTTCAATGTCAATGTCTTTGTTGTCTGTTGTATTATACGACAGGAAATATGTACATCCAAAATGGTTGCAGTCTTCTTCGCCATTTCTGTAAATCAGAATTCACTAATCTTTATAATATATATCATACCAAAAGAATATACATTTAATATTGATACGAATATTTGAAAAAACTTAAACTTCATTGCATTCTATAAATCAAGACAAATTCGCATAGTTATAGACACATACTATATTAAGGCGTTCTATTCAGAACGACACTGTATTAGTAAAGTGATATTACACAATTTTCTTGTCCTTCGAAACAGTTTGTTCATTTCGTATTTTACGAAAGATTATTCTTTTTTTACCAAATATGTAATTTTATTACAATAAAGTATTATTTTATTTTAACAAAATACTATTGCGTAATTCTGTTATTTGTAAAAGCACTATTCAATATTTGCAAAATGTAAATTCTTTCTTATAAATTAATATCACCCTAATTATAAAACTTCACGGAAGAAAGAAATTATGTCTCTTAGTAATAATATTTTTCTGGCATTGCAGAAAGGATAAAAATATCGCTTGAGCTTAAACTCAATCGTTTGATAACTGTGTTCTTTTGTTTCTTTTACCGGCCATATTGACTAATGGTCAAGACACAGTAGATGCTTCCAAAACGTGTAAAATGTGTTTCTGACTTATTTCTCATTAATGTACATAAATAAATACATGTATACATGTTTTATCATGCATAACTGAAAGGATAGGGATTTCAAGAGTTTGGCTGTTTTCGCAGATAATCAATGGGAATATATCATATATGTCAGTTACAACTTTACAAATGCTATTTTTAGACTTAAATACAAATGTACCAGTGATAAAATTGAAAGTCGGGTCATTTCTTGAAGGGACTTATTACTTAACATATACACGCGATATCACCAGGTTATGTTCTATTTTTCGCACTTTCTAATTTTTTATTTTCAAAGACTGCTATTCAACAAATTTAATACAGCTTAAAAGCAAATTATTTACAGCCTTAGTAATACATGTACAATCGATAGAAATAGAAATAGTCCGCTGACAAGCAGACCGCACGGTTCATTCTCACATCAAAGAATCGAAAGCTGTCGTTTGAAACAAATTTAGTTTTGCCAATCGATCCCCTAAGAGATCCAGACATTTCAATTTAATATATTTATGGCAAGTTTCATCTACAAATGTTATCTTTTACGAAATAGCTGCCTCTCAAATAGATATTATATTGCCTCTTTGCATAATTTTAAAATTTATATTCCGGAAAACTAGCCTGATAGCAGATTAGTTCTAAATAGATACAGATTTATGTGCACATATCTCATTTTTCAAAAACTTTAAGTAAATCGATCTGTTTTTGTAGTATCATGTAAGCTATTCATTACTGAAGTTTGGGCCTCTTACGCCGAAACCATATATTTAACGTATTTATGATGGTGCGAAAGGGTTTTTTGTAAGATTAAAGTCACAGGATCACTCTGAATTTACTTATATAGAATACAACTGTTTAGCCGCAGAAAGATTTTTGTGTCAGAAAATATGCGTTGTACAGGTAAAGTTATATGCATATACCCGGTGTAAAATTAGTACAAGTTTACTTGTACCTCTTACAATACCATAAAAGAGATGTCTTTCTGGCGAAATTGACCATAATGTCTACAAAAACAATCTTAGTGTTTCTTTTTACATTTCGTTTTTATAATAAGATTTGATAATTATAAAATGCATTTCGTAAAAACGAAATAAGATTTCGCAAATACAAAATCAATATATTACGTAATTTTAAACGAAAAAGGATTTTGTAAAAAAGAAATATAATTTCGTAATTATGAAATACATATCGTAACATTTCGTTTTTACTAAATCTTACATCATTTTTTCACAATCTTATTTCGTTTTTACGAAATCTTATTTCATGTTTACGAAATCTTATTTCATTTTTACGAAATGTATTTCGTAATTACGAAATAAAAACAACTAGCCCATGTCACTCACGGCACCGTACATTTACGTAAAGAAACACCAAAATTAAGACAGAAATGAAATAGTTACGTCATCATCCTTGTTTTAAAATTTTCTACAATTGTCATTATATTTAAGCTGAAATCTTGCAAAAGAGTAGAGAAGAGTTTGACAAATAAAAACTGTTACATTGGTCAGATTATTGAAAACATCACTGACTATTGAAAAGACAACGGCCCCTTACCTTTTCGTCATTTCTTAAATGACACTTAAAATAAGGTTAAGTCTGAATCAACTACATTTACATTTAACATTATAAAAACTATTTCAATGATAAAGATAAGTTTGCAATGCAAAAAAGCAACGAGATAATTAGTATTGTATAGAAATAACACAAATTTTAATAAATATTCACTTAAATGTTTTGTTGTATGGTTTACACTATTCTCGTGTGTATTTTTTAGAAATGGTGTCACTTTTTTTATACATTTTTAAACATTAAATGTATGCTCGCATATGTTACAGACATGTTATACCCTCAATACATACAAAAATGGTCTGAATCGTTGACAAAGTTGTTTCAAAATAGGACCATTGTATGAAATGCAATAAACACTAACTGTAATCTCTAGCTTTCAGCCTTGTTCAACAAAAAGAAAGTAACGAACTTTATTTAAGTTAAACAAATGACCTATTTTTGTTTTATTGGAATTGTACACCATCTTTGTTTTGATTATTTGTTCACAATTGTTAAGGGTAAAGATACCATTTGAAAGTCATATTACTCTTCAAAATGGCCATATCTAATAGTGGTTGACGTCAGAAATTTAACTTACAATACGGTATATTCTTTGAAAACATGTAAGACATTAGTCATGCTGAGTTTTATATAAGAAAACATACCAAACAGAGAGGGTGGATTTTCTATTTCTGACTACTAGAATAATACTTAAAAAATAAGTTGTATAGGTTTTCTCTTTATTCAATGGGAATATAACTGTTATATTTATTCATATATTTTGATCATAACTATTGCAGGGCATAATGTTTGAAGAGTATAAATAAGCGATTAAAGTGTTATTTGAAATTATGATGGTAACTTGATGAGCCGAAAACATTATCTATAGTCACAGATATATACACACCTGAAGCAGCTCCTGGTATTTCCGCATTCACTTGATGCTTAAATAAAAATCGAGAAAAGAAATTACAATTAAAAAGAGTAAAAAGATAAATTACCAGGTTGAAAATCAAAGAAGCAGATGCAACTAGCATTTGAATTTGATAGATTCATTTATTATATACAGAACTGTTAAACAATCGTTAAAGAATTCGGCCTGTATTTTACTAATACATGTAAATACAGAAATAAAATTCTGTATTTACGTGAAATCCGCACAAAACAAGTTCAAATAAGAGTGATGACGTTAACAAGGTTTCTATTGATTGAGTGATCACTAGTTATTCATTAGATGACGTCGCATGCAACATCTTTTTCGCGAGAATAAGATGGTTTCATCAAGTAAATGCGTAAGATGACATTTAACTTAAATTTATCTACGCACGCAAGTACCTAAACGTACATAAAGGGTCATCATCACATTGATTTCATCCAGAAGCCATCATCATGCTCCGCTTTCGTATGATTTGACACATGACTCGACGAATTCGGGCATTCCTGACACCACGTTATTATAATGATTATATACAATATTGAGGTTTACTGATGCTGTTTTCTAAATATTTCATTGCAAATCGTAATACCTTAGCAGACTTCTTTATCCCAAAAAAATTACTGCTTTGTATCGCTCTCAAGAACTGTTTGCACATCCCTTTTTGCTAAGTTAAGTAAGATTTCAAAACTTTTCAAAACTAAGGTACTATTTATTAAAGTGAGAAATACTATTCATTCTGTAAAACACAACCCAGAATGATGGTAAAATACTTTTGAGCATGTTTTGTTCTGTTACATGTACATGTTTGTAATATGGAAACATCAAAGTATATGATGTAGTGCTTATTATACATTATAATAACTAATCTCAATTGAATAGTCACTTTGAAACTGATAAAGAAATTCGAAAGCCTCGAAACATAGAAATTAATTTAGGACGGGATGTCTATGATCTTTTCTTACAGGTCCGAGGTGAATGCCACTGATTTTTCGCCGCATCATACGTTACACTAATTACAGAAAGGAATCTCCACCAGAAATGTATCCATTTGTTGTTTTGTGATTTGTGAAGGCAAAAACCAATTTTCTGAATGTCACAGACGTCCCTAAGCGAGAACCGTCACCAAAATAAGAACTTTCATTGAATTACTGGTGCTTAACAATATGATGGGAAAGATCCTGCTCTTGGTTATTGGACGTCTATCGTCTAGATAAAAGCGCACGACTCACACATGTGTCATTGGGCCGAGGCCAAATATATTCTTCCCTGTTGTAACATGTCAGCTCACGATCATATAAAGTATCATTATGGCTATATAACCCCGTGAAAAAGTGGCTCTAAGAATTGGGTCGATTTGGTGTTTGCTAATACCTTTTATTATGCATTTAATATGTCTTTGCAAAAGTTAAAATATTCCATTGAAAATCCATACGCTTAATGCAAATAAATGAATTACAACCATATATATCAGCTATGGAAATGGATGGAACTTAATAAAACAGCTACAGAGGTGGGACAAGAAATTTATTGGCTGCATCACGAAACGATAGAAACAAAAGCGAAGCTTTTTCGAAGTAATGAAATTGAATGCAGGACGTATCTTCAACAAAGCAAACAGCATTATTAGATAATGCTGTGTGTTAATAAATAATGCTGTGTGACATATCTGCCGCATTCATGGGCTCCCCTAACAAAAAACAAAGTCTAATGGCTATCAGTGTTATCTGGTATGCCTTACACTCATGACAATAAGAGCACAGAGCAAACCTGAATGGCCATAAAAGTACATGTAACAAACGAAGTAGGTTAATAACTTAATTACAGGTTTATCCCACTCTACAGTACAAAAATAGACAAAAGCCACGTTTCCCACGATGGAACTATATGTACAAGGAGGCCAAATGCAGTTCATACAAAGAACTTACCGACGACTTCAGTCTGTGGAAATATACGTTTAGATAGCTGACACCCCTTTCAATTTTACAAAGACTTCAACGAGCAGCACACAAGTGTATTCATTGATAAACCCGGAGAGACTAAAGGCAAAACTGGAATTATCATGTAAATGATATTCAGAATCAGTTGATGTCATGCGAGAGGTCAATACAATCCCTCTCAAGAAATCACAAAGATTTAACAAGCACGTGTCAAGTTCCTTAGAGCCAAACTCCAGGTCTGACGAAAACGCAGCACGGAGAAAACTTCATTTCTAAACCTAGAAAAGGACGGCCTGACAATGTTTTTGAAACTGATCAAACAACTTTACCATGTTGGTAAGAACAGAAAATAATTAATTATAAAAATGTGAACAACATTTCAGTACTTTGTGAGATGCACGAACAGTGCGACGGAAATGGAGAAACAAAAGTTCAGATGAGTGAGTAATGGAAATTAAAGCCACTCTATTTAAATGTGCCACCAAATAGCCATGAAACAGTTCAAGGCTAATAAATTTCAAGATCCTAATTGCATCTCAAATGTAGTGCTGACACACCCTGGCTGCTTCGCAATGAACATCCATCTTCAGAACTATACATCCTTGACAGCAAACTCAAACAAATTTGGTAAGGGGCTACCACGATTCGTACCAGTAAACAAGTTAAGGATCAAAACAACGTATCAAGCTATCTATTCATTATCCTCACCAGCGTGGTTGGTAAACCCATTAAGAGCATTGTGAATTCACAAAGAAGTAGCATATGGGGACCGATTCAATTCTGGCTAACCGATAGGCTGTCTTTGGATAATTGTTTCCGAGGAAGACCAGGCTACACATCAAAAATGCATGCAAAGGAAAACTGTTGCAATTTCCACTTTAATTTGATCTTCAAAGTACGTTGAACAAAATGAACTGACGATCATATGCTGGAACACTGTATTGTCACCATTCATACATACATGTAAATGCTCACGGTTTCTACTCTACGACAACGAAGATGCATGACTATCATTTACTTGATAGACGGGAACACGTCATTCTGTTCAGGTTTCGAACTCGACACTATAGTCTGAATACTCATATAAAAGTAAATTTGAAGCTTTTCTTCGTCAATGAAATGCCCCATGAGGTATTGCATACCGAACATTGAGCACTGACTGTAGTTAAGTCCTCTGTATGGACAATCAACAAAAGCACGTGGCCAGACTGTATGACTCTCGAAAATAAGTTGTCCGACAGGAAAGTTGACCTCAAAAGGGCTGATTTCTTCATTGTGTGACAAAGGTGACGGTGAAGACACTGAACGCGGAGAGATAAGATAAGAACAGTTTGGAGCAAATATATTATACGGCCAAAACAAACATAATATATGCAAGTGTATTTTTGCATTAAAACACAAGGAACCTCTTTTCTATTAATAAAGACATTCGTAGAAAGTACCCATAATTTTCGACAGGGATAGAAATTTAATATTTAACTCCAGCTCAGACAATGCTTGTCATTTATTCATTTATTAAAGTAGATGTTTAACATGTGGTTAAGCGAGATCCCAAGAAATCATCAAGCACATCAAGCCTTACAAACCTATATATGAAGCTCTGGGTTGTTTAAATATTTATTTAAGTTTAATTGCAATGTATCGAATAAGCAAAGCAACATCCACTAAGATTGATCAAAGTTTCTTCATTATAGAAACCTCTTTATACATAGTATGCAATGCTAAATGTTTATAAATTTTGTTTGCATGTGTGAAAAGATATGTATGTCAAAGACACGACAAAGCGTGTTGTTCATTAAAAAAACCCATAAATTCTAGTGATTATTATCAATTAACGGCATGAATTTTGAATTAATCGTATTCAATACATAAAAAATCAAATATGGCTGACTTACGGGTAAAAAGAGGCGCTGTCACTATTTCTCGTTTTCTTCGTTTGTGTAACTGTGTCTCTGAAACAAAATAGATTTGCCGAAGTCAGTTTCTCCCATAAGCTAGTTTGAAACTGTTAATTTTATTGCAGCAGTGTGGCTACAAAGTCTCCTGAAATATCTATTTATAGGTCATCATAGTCTCAAGGGCACACATGTGTTGGCTTTACACATTGTAAGAGACAGTGACGTAGTCATACGTAGGATTTCGAGAAAATGCTGCGCAGAAATAAACAATAATTATGGAGAGATTCTTAATGACTCTATTTGTTTCTTTATCCCATTCCCCACTATTTCAAAATTTCATTTCAATGTTCCTTTCGACTTGCTTTAATTAAGAAAAGTAGATCTAGCAAATTAAGTCAAACAATCACTCAGGACTTTATGAACATCATTTAGAATTGTAAGCCACAAACCTCCGCTGTACTTATACTGTAACACTCTATGGTGACCATAGTAGACACCGTTATTTTTATGACTGTAGTAGGCCCTGCAATATAAAAAATCATCTTACAATTCAAGCTTTTTGTCTAACGTTTCGCATGTGAAGAAGCGTATTTAAGGATAATGTATAGGTGCTGGAAATACACGGACATTCCTCATATGCCAGAATGCGACCATTAATTGTCGTTCGATCTGAGAATCGCGAATTTCTGTACATACTAGTATACTGTTTTCTCTCTTTGTAAAAGAGATATTGAAAACTGGAGAAACAATTTAATTTCAATATGCAATGCTCTAGACTACTCTAGACCACAGAATAAAATGTCTGGAATTTGTACATTTGTTTCAGTTTTACGCGACTTTTATACTTGTTTTCGATCACAGAAACTATTCAGATGACATTAAAGCTGAAAAAATTGGCACAGGCTCCAGTTAATTGTACTTGCATCGATGCATCTTACCTTTTATGAACGTGAATCTAAATACAAGTACATGAGATATGAACAATTTATATGTATTTAAAGGGTTTCAGTGAGCGTTATTAGCATCACAGCTGACCAGATCTAGTTGTAAAGGTATAGAAATGGTCAGTGCATTCCAGTGTTAGACGAAAGTAACGTCGCGAGCTGCAGTGTGTACCCTGTCTACTTGTCTACTCCCAAAGTGACGTCGCGAGCTGCAGTGTGTACCCTGTCTACTCCCAAATTGATGTCATGAGCTGCAGTGTGTATCTTGTCTACTTGTCTACTCCCAAAGTGACGTCGCGGGCTGCAGTGTATACCTTGTCTACTTGTCTACTCCCAAAGTGACGTCGCGAGCTGCAGTGTATACCTTGAATACTTGTCTACTCCCAAAGTGACGTCGCAAGCTGCAGTGTGTACCTTGTCTACTCCCAAAGTGACGTCGCGAGCTGCAGTGTATACCTTGTATACTTGTCTACTCCCAAAGTGACGTCGCGAACTGCAGTGTGTACCTTGGCATCTACCTTTGGTTATTGATAGTGCAACTTTACATTTCTTATCTTGTGATAACAATTTGTGCTAGTGCATAACTGACACAAAATGTAGTGTGTCAGTTATTAATACATTATACATAATATGTTGTCAATTTGTTACAGTTTAAACATTCGCCCCCAACACCTGCATCCGCCCGCGCCCCCGCCCAACAGCGAGGGATATTGTAAAGGTCTTAGTGTGTCCGCTCGTCCGTCCCTCCAGCATTTTTTTTCCGGGCTACTTTTCAAGAATCACTGACTGGAAATCAGTGAACATTCAGAGACTTAATTCAAGAGGAGATGCGCACGTTCCAGTT
>JAUMHA010410980.1:0-10759 GCA_032359765.1 Saxidomus gigantea
AAACTACATCTCCTCTGAAACCACTGGGCCAATGTTGATGAAACTTGGCATGGATGTTCCTTGCATAAAGCTCTATCAAAGTCGTTCGAAAAGTTTCATTCCATGCAGAACTCTTGTTGCCATGGCAACGGAATTTTTTTTTCAAATCCACCTCTTAAAATCGGCCGATGGTGTTAGTTATTTGACATGCAGCACTGTCTAGTGGACCTCTACCTAGATAGTTCAAATTATGACCCCTGGGTCAAAATCTGACCCCGCACTGGAGTCCACTTGATATTACATAGGCTTATATAGGGACAAAGAGCTTAGATATTTAGCATGTAGCATTGCCTTGTGGACCTCTACCAAGTGTTTAAATTATGACCACCGGGAAGACAAAATTGATCCCGCCCGCTTGATTTTACATAGGCCTTTCTAGGAGAAACTTTTAAACTTTTCTTCTCTGAAGCCAGATGAGTGATATAAGGCCATCTTATTTACATTAAACACCCGTAGCAACAGCTACAGAAAACCCCATTCCCTGGAGTATGAAACAGATGAAGAGGTTGTTTGCTTTATTTGGCCCACTTCTGGTAACCTCGTTTATTATTTTCATTGTAAACATACAGAGTCGTCCAAGTATACAAGACAATTAATTGATATATGTAAAGACCTGACTAAACTAAACTATATAGATCAATAGCTTGATATACTGCTTGGCAATGTGTGTTTTTGACTGTTTATAGAACCGGCCGACCGTGGGATTTCTCCCCTGTTGAATTCACCAAGACTACAGTATGACCCCGATGCATACTGGTACCTAACAAAATTTGAAAATCAAAGTAGTTTTGTTTTACCCGACTGCAATACCCAGTCACTGTCAGTAACAGGCAATGTGTTATAGCATTTGATCACTCATCAGATTCTTTCAAAGAAAACACCTACAGTAATATCTATTGTTTAAATTCAAATTTTATGTCCATTTTCAATCCATTGTTTGTCGGTTCGAACTTGTGTCACTAGCGGAATTTGAATTAAGCTTACATAATCCCTGTTTTCAGAACCAATACTGGTAAGAACTTTACAACTACTAGTATCAACGAATGTATTTCATAGACGTTAGAAGAGCCATTTACAACCTCTAATAAAAAATGTATAGATCACCGTGTTTATGTTACATGTATTCAGTGGTGTATCGAAATATAATGGTGGATTATATCCTGATAAACACCTAAAATAGTGTCCAAACAGAGACAATATGTGCCTAAATAAAACTGTTTCGGCAATGACAATCCAAACTATCATTCATTTATGCAAAAGCATAGACACTGGCAGTTTTAGAACTCCACAATAACTGGGACAATAATACTGGTCATGATAATGCAAGTTATGCCTGGAAACATTCTGACAAAATTTGGTAAACAATTGGCGGAGGGTCTCTAATATACAGAACGGACAGTGCTAATTCTACAGAGTCACAAATCCCGAGTGATTTGGGCCTTACGGCTGGTTACGAATCTTGTAGTATTTCAATCCTGTAGATAAATCCCCCCCCCACACACACACACACAAATAAAAACATGGACAATACCAGTAGGATTTTGTGTGAAAGGTGACAAGATAAAAGGGCCTTAATCCAATGAAAAATCACTGAACACGAACATGCTGGTAATATGTGCATCTTCTCTTGCTAGTGAAGCTTTATTGGATTCCAGCCTGCGGAGCAAGAAAAGGTATCAAAGGGAAATAACTCAATAAATCAATGAACTGGAACATGTTGATAGTGATTTCAAGTCAATGATTCCTGGAAAATAGCCTGGACTAGAATACACAAAAGTACTTTATATACTGAATGTGCGTACAAGAGGCCCTATATCACTCACCTGGTTACCGTTGACTATAGTGCAAGGTCAACAATAGCATCACATGAAGGGTCAATTTTGAATTTGCGGGTCCATGGTTCGTACAGGCCCACTACACAATATTCCAAATATCTTAGTTCTTGGCCTTGTGTTTTTAGAGATGATTTTTTAAGTATTACCTATATAAGCCTATGTGAAATAAAGTATCCCCCTGGTAGGGTCAATTTTGAAACGGGGCTCATAAATTCAACAATCTTGGTAGATGTCCACAAGCCAATTCTACATGCCAAATAGCTAAGCTCTAAGTCATGTGCTTTCTGAGATTTTTTAAAGTTTATTAGTTGCCATAGCAACCAGTTCTACAGTAAATAGAATTCATGGAACATCTTCGATAGAGATTAATGTACGGAACATCCCTGTCAAGTTTTATCAACATTGGACGAGACAGGTCAATGACGAGAAGTTCTTATAGCCATACTAGCACTTTGTGCCAGGTGAGCAAACAAGAGGGCCAAAATGGCCTTGTATAGCTCACCTAGCTACACATTGGCAAAATACAAGACCATCAATTGCAGAAAAGGACAATTTTGTCCTAGGGATTCTGATCTGAACATGCTTGCTTCATACAGGGATACCACAATCATTATGCCATATTCAAAATATCCAAGCTCTTGGTTAGTGGTCCTAGACAAGATTTTTGAAGTTTTCACTGTATAAGCCTATGTTAAATCAAATAGGTCAAGGTCAATTTTGAACCGGAAGTCATGATTGAACACTCACTAGCCAATGCTTCATGCTTAGTTTCTAAGTTCTAGACTTTGTGGTTTCAGAGAAGATTTTTTATAAAAGGTTTTCCTATATAAGCTTATGTTAAACCAAGTGACCCCCCAGGCCAGGTCAGTTTTGACCTGGAGGCAATGATTTGAACAGTCTTGGTAGACGTACACTAGGCAATACTATATGTATAATTTCAAGGCCTTTTGGCATCAGAGAAGAGAAATAGCCAAAGTGCACAATTACTAAATAAGATTAAACTGCTATAATTCAGTGCAAAAAAAACAACAAGAGGGCCAATGAAAAATGCAACCTCTATTGCACACACAAGGGTTTTCTATGATTTGACCCCGTAACCTAGTTTTTGACCCTAGATGACCAATGTTCAAACCCGATCTAGCTTTCATCAAGGCAAACAAACTGACCAAGGTTCATGTAAATCCAATGAAAAATGCAACCTCTATTGCATACACAAAGATTTTCTATGATTTGACCCTGTGGCCTAGTTTTTTTCCCTAGTTCACCCATGTTCGAACTCGACCTAGATTTCATCAAGGCAATCATACTGACCAAGTTTGATGAAGGTCCAATGAAAAATGCAACTTCTATAGCATACACAAAGTTTTTCTATGATTTGACCGTGTGACCTAGTTTTGACTTAGATGACCCATGTTCGAACTCTACCTATAATTCATCAAGACAATCATACTGACCAAGTTTCATGTAAATCCAATGAAAAATGCAACCTCTATTGCATACACAAGGTTTTTCTATGATTTGACCCCTTGACCTATTTTTGACCTCAGATGACCAATATTCGAACTCGACCTAGCTTTCATTAAGGCAGTCATACTGACCAATTTTCATGAAAATCTAGTAATGCAGCCTCTATTGCATACATAGGGTAAAGTCTTGACAGATGACTTACACCAGGCAGTCACAATAGTTCACCTTTGAGCACTTTGTGCTCAAGTGAGTTAAAAACCCATCATACCCAAAATATGCATATCTCCTTTTAAGGAAGATTGTCATAAAGATTTGTTGAATGCCAGCCTGTGGTAATTCTATGAAAAATCATTGAACTGGATTCTACATTGAATTAAATTCTTTGTACATGTACAACTTTGGTAGAGGACCTACAATGGAACATTCCTGTGAAGTGCATGTTGGCACATTGCTATAGAAGGACATGTTCTTGGAAGCTTAAGCTAGGTAGCAGAGGGAATACAGACATAGAACACCAAACCACTCTATCTACAGTGCCACCTTTCAAACTTCCAGGTGTTAAAATTTTAACATCAGATGGTACAATACTTACAGTCTATTTATGTAAAATAGTGTGAAGGGAAACTATTTTACAAATAATAAGTGTGTATACATACTAACATACTTAGAGGGAAGCTTTATTTGTCATCAAATGAAAATGCCTTATTTTACTATCTTAATAAACCAGTCCAGTTCTGTTCGACGTTTTGGAAGTACTATGAACCAACTTTAGCTTAGTATTTAAAATCCATGTTAAATCAAGTGACCCTTCAGGCAAGGTCAATATTCACCCAGTGATCATGATTTGTACACTACTGTTGAGTTACACTAGGCAATGCTACATGCCATGTATTTAAGCTCTAGGCCTTGTGGTTTCAGAAAAGATTTTTTAAAGTGTTTCCTTTATATAAGCATATGCCTATGCAAAACAAAGTCAATTTTGACTCTGGGGTCATGATTTGAACAATCTTGGTAGAGGTCCACTAGGCAATGCTACATGCTAAATATCATAGCTATAGGCCTTGTGGTTTAAGAGAAGATTTTGAAAGTTTCCCTCTATAAACATATGTAAAATCAAGTGATCCCCCAAGATGAGGTCAGGATTTGAACAATCTTGGAAGTGGACCACTAGACAATGCCACATGCCAAATATCTAAAGCTCTGGGCCTCCCTGTTTTAAAGGTGATTTTTAAATTGTTCCTTTTTGTTACCATAGCAACCAGAGTTCTGCATGGGGATGGAATTATTTTAACAACTATGATATTACTTCATGCAAGGAACATCCCTGCAAAGTTTCATCAAAATTGGCCCAGAGATGTTGTTTGAAGGAAAATGTGAACGGACAACGTACACCGTACAGCCAGCGATCCTAAACCTGGCGCTTTGTGCACAGTGATCTTTTTAAACGTTTTTAAACTTTGACTCTCTATTTAGAAAGCTTTCAAACAATGTTCCAATGAGTGAATGACAAAACATCTGCCTCCTGTACTCTTTTTTTTTTTCATAGCAGTGATATAATGAAGGCGCATAATTTTTGGAACAAGTATGTCCCACTAGTGTTCAATGTAAATGTGCCATTAAAACAACTCAAAACAGTCTCAAAAACTTTATTTTACAATAAATTTTTCATAAATATATAAATCAAGTTCCTTCCTGTTTTTTCTTTAAAAGTTTGCTTACAACTTTCCCAATGACTTCAAATATGTTCTGACTTGGTATAAGAGACAAATGATTTTTTTAATTTCTTGCAAAAATCACGCTTTTATGACAATAAAACAATGTTCATACGTCTAGATTTTAAAAAAACACTATTGGATCCATTTTGCCTGCATCTTCATTCATTTGCTTGTTGTTGTGCCAATCTAGCTTTGTAAAATTCTTCTAAATTGAGTGGTCTCTTCACCTCAGGTGTAGAAGCGTAATTCTGTTTCAGGAACTGGCAATTAAAAATGAAATACAGTTTAAAGACACATTGTTTTACTTTTTTACACAATAACATAAATAATCAAAATTTTTGTTTGCTGTTTTGATTAAAGCCCCATTACAAGGTAATTGAAATATGTTTCTGTTAAAAACAAGGTATTCCAATACCAATACCTAATAATCAAAGACCTTCGCTTTCCAATTTTATACCGTTAATAAAGCTCTACATTGATTGGTCAATCCAGGGCTTTCTCTGGTTTTCTTGAACATGTCACTGCTTTTTGCAAACTGTCTTTACAGGGAAAATAATTCTAAACCTGGCAAATATGATTAAAATTACTGTCCCCAACCAGCAGAATTTGGAATATTTGGTGACAAAGTAAAATGACAACGGAAGCCCTATTTACATAATTAATATTAATTTATTTTACATCTCTACTGCTACCTGTAACCATCACAAATTACAGTTGAACCCGTTTTAAGAACCTACTTAGGGGAAGTTGAAATTGTGGTCACTCGAGACAGGTGGTCTCTTTACTTAGGATAGACAATTATTAATTGCAATCACAAGGCAGAAATTTGAAATGGTTGCCTATGTTAGAATGGGGCTTAATTCAGGTGGTCACAAGGGCAAGTCAGACTGTAGAAGGGATCTTGGGAGGGGCTAAGGAACCTACGTGTATCCCTAACTCAGGTACTGCAACTCCTGATATATAAAATTCATTCTTCTCAGTTTCCGAAAGGAACAAATTTTGTTTCTTTGAGCTGATTGGATAATATTCCAGCATGAACAAATGAGGTGACTCATGAGACTTTAACAGTTCTCTTGTGAATAGGATCTTACTGATTGGATCACTGGTTGTGTCTTTAGTTACTTTAGTTAAGAGAACGTAACTTGTTTCGAAACTGGCAGGGTTCCCTCTGTCTCTCATTGAACTTGCAAATTGCCATTAGAATACACATTTAGCAATTTCTGTTTTAGTTCTCAATCTGGTGGTAAAATAGTTCAAAACAGCACTTTTTTTTAAAGACATTTTAGCACATCTTGCCACTAAATGAGAACCCTGATTTTGTATAACATACTAATGACGCCATCATGGGACCCATAACATTTAATGGTGAATAGAAACTTTATATACTTACAAAAGCTGACATTCCAACAAAAAGAGCCAAGGAGATCACCATATGTATATGATATCCTGTCTGGACCTTACTATATTCTGTAGTCCAATCACCCTGAGGGACCGGCAAGCTGTCCATATCCAAGTTGTTCATAGCTGCCCTCTCTCTTACTGTAAGCTGCAAAAATAAATTTGCCGTCAACATATCTTTTCTAAACACCTATATATGACAAAGAACTATCACTGCTATTCTAAACCTGACACTCATGACAGAGATCTAAACTAATAGCAAGCAATTATTCCTAAAATGTAAGAAGAAACCACACTGGTCATATGATGATACATGGAAATTCATCAATTTTTTAAACTTTGATTTTGGGTCCTTAATGAAAATTTTAAAAAATCCGAATTTTGAGACCCAAATTTCCAAAAACACTGCATAAAATTTCCAATCTGAAGTAGAACTTTGTATTTCCTCCCTACCTATGTCTGAGTGTTGAACTAACCTGGCAGTGTTCTAGGCACTGAAGTGACCAAACTTACTTTTAAACTAACAAAATTTATATTTTCATATCTAAAAGTTTAAAATTGATGTATAACATTTAACCCATGATTTTTCCTATTGTTAGGGGACCTGGGGCCCTGTTCTGGAAAGGCAAAAGAATTCCCCAACTCTGTATCAATCGCAAATAACCTTGGTAACAGTGCAGCACTTAAAATTTTTACATTATACAGTAGGGATCCCCAATCATCTTATTTTTTTTAATCATGACTACAAACAGTACTCTCAGCACTCATTGACCCATACGGCCAAGAACATGGTTCACACTTTTTAAGTTTTCAATGAAGTTACATGTATAGAATAAGAGAAGCCTAATAGATTCTAATAATCTATAATAGCCCTAACCCCACTCTTTTTCTAAAACTTACATGTCCATCTTTTCAAAGGCTGCATAATTAAAATCAGCTGACTAAATTGAAACCAATGGGATCATGATCTAGGGATTTTTAAACCCTGATTTTGGGTCTGAAATTGAAACCCGTCCCAACTGCATAAATCATCAAATTTTTACCAATTTTGTGGCTGAAATTTTCCAAATCTTGTTAACATAAATTTACCATTTGAAGTGGTTGTAATTCGTGTCTAAGTCTGTCAGAGCTGACATAACTTGCTTTCTATTTGATAAAATTAGAGAGTAATCTTTGAAATTTACAATAAAAAGGTCCAATAATTATTATAATAGTAATCCCATCCTTCTCAATCTTAAAACTTTGTGTCATTTTTCCCCAATTGAAAGGGACCTGGGGGCTGGGACCTTGTTATGGACAAATTGCTGGAAAGGTGAATAAATCCCTGACAGATCGGACTGCAAGGGCCATGATGGCTGTACTGGTTGCAAAAGTCAGTACCATTTACTGCCAGCAGGTTTTAACTGAACCTTCATCTTTACATGGAGAGGTACATGTATCTATGTTTCAAACTCACCGCGGATGCTGCTTCATATCCCATCAACCTCTTCTGAGCAAGAAGACCTGTAAATAAAAATCATAAATACAAATATATGCTTTCTGCAGATGCCCTGTGGTTAAAAAAGCTCACTAATAATTGCAGATACATTATCAAGCATGCTCCACAAACTTGAGCTTACATACCAAAGGCTATAATTTAATGACATTCCGGCACTTGTAATCGATTTTTTATCGTACAATTTTTCGTGCAGATAAGCACTTATACATGTACTGCTACAGATAATAATTATTATTATAAATGACACTGGCTGTAACCTTAACATTTTGACTTTGATTTTGACCCTTGAAGAGTCAATGACCTTAAGAGTTTCAAAGGCAATACAAATGTAGAACACCCTGCAGCATTTGGGTTATCAATATTGAAAACAAGAGTGCCAAATTGTTAAATAAAACGCCCATCAGGGAGGAATAACTCAGTATCTGGCACAGTTCATAGGTTTTGTGTAAAACCTGTTTCAACTGAAGAGCTGACACGGCTTATTCACCTGTTTCAAGTAAGAGTTAACATGGCTTATTTCATCATTAATCAATAATTCAAGGGCCAGAATCAAAAATGTTTTGGGCAATTTTACTTGTTATCGAACTTAGCCTAGATATTATACTAGGGTTGGGTTATTGCAGTATTTTACTTGATATTGTGATTATATTGCGATATACTGCAAAGCATCCGTTTACAAAGAAAGTCAGAAAAACAAAGAACATCTAAATAGTGTACTCTTGGCTTTATTGACAGAAGGGATCGTAAACATACATTCTACTGGGGTATAGTACATTCCAGTACTGAGCCTCCTCAGAGCATTTCAAGGTACAGTATAAACTTAAATGAGTGAAATCAACTTGTTACCATCCAATAGAACTACATGTACATGTTTTATCATTTTGGTTTATATTTGATGATTTTAAACTGAACTATACCTGTTTTAAATATTGAAATCATATTGCAATATATCATTGCCTAGCTGGTATATAACTGGTATACTATGCAATATACTAGCTAGCTTCAAATCCAGCTTTAAGCTTTACCTGTGTAGGTCTAACGACTTAGGAGGTAAATAAGACTATGAATAATCCATTTCTCTATTGGAAAACTTCATTTACATGTTTTTGAAAATAGCTTGTAAAATGCTTCCAAACTAGTCGTGAAATCATGGCAGAAAATGCTTGTCTATAGCCAGTATAGGAAATTGATGGAAGGTGATAAGACCCACAGTCACATGTTTGGACCACAAAAAGTAATTCTTATAAAACATTGCAGACCAACTATTAGTACAGTAGATTCCGGTTATTTGCATACCCGATTTGTCAGACTAAAATATGCAAATAAATAAAAAAAAATTGTTATGTGTTCGTTTTATTATCTATTTTATTGCCTAGTTACCGGACGACCAGCCACTTCCTTCAATAAAATGTTTTTTGGTCTTTCGGTCATTCTATGCACCAGTGTTGCATGTAGCCTATTCTAGGACTTCACAAGTTACCTATAAGAATACTTTTTAAATATTTACAAAAAGGATGATTTCTATTGATAAATTTAAGCCCTATTGGGCAGTAATAGCTCATATGGACTTCAAATCAAAGCCTGACGAGGCAGTGTTACAAGCCTGGACTGAGCATGATCAGGCTAAAACACACTGATCCCCACCCGAGCAACAATACAAAACTAAAAAATTGCCTCTTCTTATTCAAAACATGTATTTCGTCTTGCAAAAATGATATAATGAAATCGAAACATCTGTGCAGTCCTACAAAATAACAAAGTCAAAGGTAACCATGTGCGTTGTCCGAGTATTGTGCTACTTCACAAATTGGACGAAGGTCATCCAATTTCATATTTAGTCTCCCCCCTTAGTTTCATGTTCAACAATGGAAGTTTGAACTTGAGATAAAGAAAAGGCATTTACGTTGCGCTTTCCACAGCTCAGATCCTAATTTTAATAGTTGAGGACGCATATTTAATAAAAATTTGTGAACGTGCCGTCCGTCCGCTACCAAACTTTTACACCGGAAGTAACCTCTGAGGTTTCAGACAGCTAATTGTAAGGTTATACAGTGCTAAATGTTTTGTCAATTATTTACACATGAAACGTCATGAAACAATATCTGTCATCAGCAATATTAACTTTTCGTCCCAGCTGAGCTGTGATATAAACGGCACGTAAAAATTTAGCTTTCCCCCTGAAAATCATTAATTTACTAAAAGTAAACACAGCTATAAAGAAATGCTGTTATTATACACATTCACACCGAGTTTGGACTAAATTAGCTACGTGTGTCACGACTAGTAAACTGGAGCCACACACTGGACTTTGTATGTTAAATTAATAAAGTCCGGTTGACGATATACATTGGCACAGGGTACCCAAAACACTAGCTCTGATGAACTTTTAAAGCCGACTTATTTTAACATTTATTGTAGCAGCAGAAGAGTATACCAGAACAGCAGAAAAGCATATATAAATAGTGATGACATTTTCTGAAATAGTACAAATGAAAATTATCTTATAAAACAAAGAATTAACATTTACAGCTTTGACCTTTGGAAAAGAGACTGTGACATTTTACTGTACATTCCAAATTTCAAATTACAGTAACGTAAAACTGCCATGCCATGATGCTCTTGTTACTTCTCCCTACGGAAGTAAAGGCAGGAATCAAATGTTACAATGCCTTAAATATTGTATTTTGCTTTTTGCATGATTTAGATTCTAGAATATACATTAAATGTATGGTGTAATATACAATAAACTAAATGTGTTTCTATTTGTTACCGTTACTCATAATTCGAAAAAAAGATCTGGAATACTT
>JAUMHA010411013.1:0-10758 GCA_032359765.1 Saxidomus gigantea
GTTTGTTACAAAAAACATTCTTTTATGAGAAAAGTGGGTGGGGTACGGAAGGCATTGCATTCCTGGTGTTTATATATTTCGCAATATACTTTAATCATTTTTATTTTTTTGACAAAATCTCAACTTCCTGTGCTAAAATTAAGGCTTTTCCAAGACGAAATTCTAGGCCAAGGGCGGGATTCGAATCAGGGCATCTGGAATGGTATGCTACAAACCATCCATGGCACTATTGTGGATCAGCACGGGACCATCCTGAAATCTTTGACCAAGGCTTTATCAAAATCTCCAAAAAAAATGTGGCATGGCTTCCTGCGAAAGACAACGTCCAACTGCGTCCCACTTTCTTGAAATACTCTAAAGCGATATTGTCTTAACAAATCTACTTTAGAAAAAAAACTAATATCATTGATATATTATAAAAGATAGAATGAACAAAATGAAATAATCAGGTAGAAAATAAAATATTACTGTGATGATGCTTCCGCTGCGACTTGCTTCTCGTTCTTCTGCCACGCTACTGGGTCAAGCAATTTGATTGGCCTAAAAACCAAACGTTAGGTCAGTAGACGCTTGTTTTACTCAAAAACATTTCAAACCAATCGCGTCGCTGACGTGCGGGTTTAACATATTCATGTGCAAAAACTTTTCAATTTTCTAAATAATATTTCTATTAAATAAGCAGAAACAAATATAACATGTGCTATAGCAATGAAAATAAACCTTTAATGTGAATACATTCTACATTTGTAAAAAAAATATATATGCTTGTGACGTCATTTACAAATTTCCATATCTATAAATAGAAATAACATGCAAATTTTAGTCTCCAATAAAAATAATGTCCTGAAATGTTTCCTATATTATGCATTTTAAAACCATTTCGCTTGTGTGTGGAACATTAAATCACCAATATGAGCTTTCATAAAATATTCTTGGCTCTCTTTTTTCAATAGGGACCGTCTGATAAGACTTCCTTTTGGGTTTGAGACGCATTGTGTATAATGGCGGGGGACCCCCAGCGTAGTAAGAGGAAAGTCATGACTGGGGTTATGTTTTCCGCGAGCAACTGCCATATCCAGCGACCGCATTACTTTATCCGCCATTTTGTTAGCAATCATGATATTGCTTTTAGATCGAAAAAACTTCGTTTTCACTCTGCAAAACATACATTAGAGGTATTAGCAAGTCGTTTAGTCTGAATCATGAATTTTGTTGCATTTGTCGATGCTGTCCTAATTTCGTAAATAAATAAGGCTTTCAGCAGGTTGCCAACAAGCGACATCGAACAAGGCAGCAATGTCAGCGCTCTTCAAATGTCCTTGGCAGGATACTGTTTGAACAATTTCGTGGAAGGATGTTGCTTTCAGTCCGTTTTCTAAAGAAATTGCCGGTTTCATGTCATATTTCTACTTTCGGTTTTGATTTCCTCTTTGCAGACTACTGGGTGCTGTTTTCATGTTCGTAACCAGAAATCAATTTAATGAATTCGTGTGATGTATGAAACTTAAAAAAACATCAAAACCTGAATGTTTATCCAAAGTAAATGATAGAAGTGTTATATGTCTGTTAACCACGGTTGCTTTCGGGAATTGTTGACAGCACTAATTAAGCAGTGTCCATAGGCTCATTTCCAAAGATGTAAAGTCAAATAGCTCCAAACTTCAAATAGTGCTCCAGAACTTTTCCAGTACTGATAATTGGACCAAGAAAATGTGGCTACCAACTATTTTTATACTATTCCTGTATGTAGAGGTATAGCATATAAAAACGTTAATTTGACTTATATGAATAAATTAAATAGTATGCTGTTTGGACAGTCCTGGTTAGTATTTGCTATGCTTTGCATCCTGGCTTTGGGGAGTTTGGCATTAATACCATAATCTACCTTGATTAATTTTTTGTGTGCAAGTAACTATCAAAGCTATAAATAAAAATATGCAGAAAATCATCTTGGAGACTGTAAGTCAGATTTAGAAATTATAGCAAAGAAATGACTCTTGTAAGATCCTCTCTTGAGTTTGTTTGAGAGATGTTGATCAGAAAAAACAACAACACGCTCATCATAAGTTGTACGTAGTATATTCACATTTTCCTTCCAACGACATCTCTGAAATCACTAGGCTATTTTGAAGTAAACTTGGCAGGGATGTTCCTTGCATGAAGCCCTCTCATAGTTGTTCAAATATTTCAGGTCCATGCAGAACTCTTTGCCGTAGCAATGGGAAGGAAAAACTTCTGTGAAACCACAAGTCCTAGAGCTAACACATTTAGCATGTGGCATAACCTAGTGGACTTCTACCAAGATTGTTCAGATTATGACCCATGGTCAAAATTGACCCCGCCCGGGGGTCACTTGTTTTTACATAGGCTTAATGTAGGAAAAACTTTTAAAATCTTCTCTGAAACCACAAGGCCTAGAGCTTAGATATTAAGCATGTGGCATTGCCTAGTGAATCTCTACCAACAGTGTTCAAATAATGACCCTGGGTCAAAATTGACCCTGCACTTGGCTTCTCTTGATTTTACGTAGGCTTATGTAGGAATTTTTTTTTAATCTATCTCTAAAACCAAAAGGCCTAGAGCTTAGATATCGTTACCTAGTTGGCCTCTACCAAGATTGTTCAAATCATGACCCCCGGTTAAAATTGACCTTTTCTGCTATTGACCTTGTATTATAGCCAATGGTAGCCAGGTGAACGATAAAGGGCCATCTTAAGATGGCCCTTTTGCTGTACTTGAACTTAATAAATAGATTAGTAGATGACATAGTTATTTTATTTATTTAGGAGGTAGCAGATTGCAATGGAATTCCACTTTGACCATGATTATGGTCAACAGTTGGCCAATCCACCTCACATACAGAAGATAGAAAATGCTTTAAGACTTGAGCCTTTCTTGTCATATGTAGAGGAGACTATCAAACCTACGGAAGAGGATTTTAACATCGAGAAAGAAATCCTTAAACCATGTGTGAAGAAGGATGCTGAGGGCAATAAATTATTCAACGGGATCACAATAACAAAAGCAGGTTAGTACAATCTGAAATTTTGGACTCCTCCCAGAATTGATGTTTGGCAAACTGCCAGACCATATGCTAATAACCAAAACAAACGTTAAACCCTACTTATCTCAGTAACCACTGATTAATTTGATTTAAAACTAATTAAAGTCTTCAGGAATATCAGACAATCAAGTTTGATAACTCTTGACTGAATTTATTTCAAAATATTGCCATTGTTGGACTTAAACAATGTAATGAGTACAATACATGTATTTGGTCACCATTTTCAGAGAGAAAGGCAGACAAGAACAGACTATATAACTTTGGCAAAGTGAAGAAAAATAGGAAGTGGTTAAAGGTATGTACCTGTATTTGACAATTAACATTTTTTGTAAATGTTCAAAACTTCATGTATCACATAAGACAGCGCTTTCCCTAGATTTTAATGAATAGGTGAAGAAAAATAAAGTGGTTATAATCTTGCCATGTGCAACTCTTAGTATAGTTAATTTGTAACTACTGTGTTCTCTTTACCTGTGCAGTACCCGACAGTGTCTCACTTCTGTACTCCACTTAAACATTTCAGTTGCAGTATGAAACTGTAGGAAACTGCAATATTTATCTAGGAAGCCTACAGGACTTGTTTGTCTGTCCATCTGTCCGCCCCATCTGTCTGTCTGTGCATTAATTTAGATTAGCAAAATTTATTGTACAACATTTTGCTGACTGATGGATCCAGTTTTAACCAGTGTTGAATGAGAAAGTAATGTAGGGCAGAGAAGCCTATAGAAAATATCCATCTTTGAGTATGATGGTTTACATAGATATTTAAATTGGTTTGAACTACAAAACTGGCAGCCTTGGGTTCAATTCCCAGCAATGGCTGATTGTTCAGACTAGTGTTCAGTTCTGGGTAAAATTGTCTCTTAAGTAGGTACCTTTGTTAGCAATTTCAGCTTAGGTGGGATGCAAAGGAGATAACGATACCTGACATGGACTCCACGGGAAAATGGTAGTTCCATCCATTTCAGGTCGGGGTTTATAGTTTTCTGACCAGCATTAAATTGAAAAGGCTTTACCTTCTCACAGTAGCTGACTCAAACTGAATTAATTAAGGCATTTTTTTCTGTATCAGGCAATATTATTGAGTGACAGTTCATCCGACGAGGAAGATGAAGCTCCGGTCACGGAGGCGGAGTTACAGAACATGCTTAAGTTGCATAAATACCAGCGGAAACATCAAATGCAGTTCTATCAGGACCCTGAGGTAAGAATAAAACTCTGTAGCAAGTATTCAATAAGTGTCAGTTCCTGACTTGATCACATATTTACAGGAAAATGGACAGGCTAGGAGGAAGTTACTATATAAACATTCCCATGAAATGTTTTGAACATGTTGAAAACTAAAAATTGGTGTTTCCGGTAATTCTCAGTTACATTCTACTTAAATTGATATTTTTGTTTTGATGTTACTATGGAAACTGATTTTATTATAGCAACCAGATATTCAACAATTGCACAATATGGATGTAGGCATTTTTCCAGATTTATCCTTCTAGTTGAATTTAACAGCTAGATTGATAGCCTCCAGAATTATTCATCTCATTACTGCAAATCTTTGAATGTCTCGTTTATATCAGTAGCCACATTGTTTAACTACGTTTATTTAAATTCTTTGACAGCTGCATCAGTATGAGTATTATTCCACGGGTTTACTCTCGAACCATGATCATTTCCCAGACCAGCAGAAAGCTATTCTCGGACCCAAGAAGAAAATTTCTAAAGATCAGAAAAAGATGGAAAGAAAAATAAAAGGTTCACATTTAAATTAGTTCTTTAAATGCTAACAGAATATACTAGTAATCTTACTACCAAAGTGGAGACGCAGTGGTAGTGTGTTCGCCACAGGATCAGAGTGTTCGGTGTTCCGGGTTCGATCCCCACCAGTGCCGAGGTGGACATGTACTTATGGAAGACACAGATATTTCCACATGGCCTCTCTCTTTCCAAGATTTATTTCATCTGAAATGACTCTCGAGAGCAAATAATCTAAGTTTTAAGAACTCGTTTTGCAATAGAGATTAAATAAATTAGTATAAATTTAGATTACAAAGTTATTACTTTATCAAATGACAGTCATTGCTTAGGTACTTGCAACTGTACTGGTGATATGTATGGGTTTTTTAAATCCCTATATTTGAAGTTTTCTTTATGAAATAAATGAATCCTACCCTGCTGGCAAGTGACGAGTTGCCGTCTTGACTATGAACACCACTGTTCGTTATTCAGTGGACACCCCTTTGATCAACTAATGATACTAACTCTGTTGAAAGATTGACAAATCTCTTTCAAATATTAAAGGGTACGGATGCTACCAATCCATATATACTGAAAGCTACGGTAAATTATTATGTACTACTTAATGGGTTCAGTGCAAGTTTTAAACACCAGACATGAAGTAATTTAAAAGACTAACTAAGAATTACCCCCAAGCCTCATTTCTTTCACCTTTGCATTTCTGTTACTAAGGACTTTTTTTTTTACAGTTTTGTATGTTTTTGTGTCGACGTACTATTTTTTCTGTTGTTTGAGAAACATGTAATTCGGTTGTTTTTTTTTCAGCCAAACTTAAGAAGCTGAAGAAGGAGAGAATCATAGAGAACGGAGATGATGATGATGTAAGTTTAGTTCTGTTAAATGCTAATAAATTGGGTAATTTTCACATGTCAAAAAAATTTGTGATTTGTGAGCAAACTTATTCGCGAATTTTAAATTTGCGAAAGGAGAATTAGTATATTTAGAGGTCGATAAATTTAACTTTTATTCTGTACATAAATCAACCGATGATATTTTGTCTTTTATCGTATAGTAGGTTATTTCTTTATTTACCAGAGTTTGTCATTATACAGGCAGGTAACACATGGAATTCTTGATTTTAGATTGCTTAACTCTTACCCTGGGAGTGGAAAATTATTTTGTTTTTACAATCAGTGCAGATCATGATCAGCCTGCTTTTTCAATGCAATTTGATCATAATCTGCACTGTGCTATTCAATAGATAATTTTTCCAAAACACCCATTGCTTTGTCCAAACAGAAAGACAGACAAGTCAGGTTTAAAAATCAAGTAGGGTAATGGTTTATATAAAGTAACAAAAAGATGAAATATATTATTCAGCTTGGGGAGGAAATGGACCCAGTACTTCTTCAAGCCATAATGGCCCACAAGCAGCATAAGAGTGAAAAGGGATTCATAAAAGAAAGAAAACTAACGCCAGAGCAGGCAGAGGCAAAAAGACGGAGAATCTGGGTGAATATTGCAAAGAAAGAAATTCCAAAGGTAAAGTCAGCCTTTTCTGAATGATGTTGTTTTGTGTCTTGTTATAGTTAAAAAAATTTGCCTCTTTACATAAGCACATACCTAGCAGTAACTGAAGTTAAGTGTAGGGTTCGGTCACTGTTTGAGCCATCTGTCCATAAAATTTGTTTTGTAGTTTCAAGTCCTGAATAACTGAATGCACAAAGAAAAAAATACAGTCATACCTCAAAGGTCTTTCTTGCACCATATTCTGGCATTTGATACTGATAGTGCCTTTTTTTCGGGACACAGCTATTTTCATTCTGATAAACAGAAACATCGCAATCAAAGCTTTAAGGTTTGATGCTGATTGTATGGTTAATAAAAAAGCTTAGAGCTCATGATTGGAAAAATGCAGAGATATAATGTGTACTTCTTCGGTATTTTTAGGCGCAGAAACAGAAAATGTCTGCGAGAAAGGAAATGCTTCAAACGCTGAAAAAGGTAAATAAAGGATTTAAAGACACAGTATTTGACTGCAGAGATGTCTTACTGGCAAACTGTTTTTTTTTACACTTTTCTCATTTTCTACCCTCGTCCTTCATATAATTTATGAAACTGAAAAGAAAAGGAAAAAACCTTGTTTGAATGGATTTATAAGCACTTGTTCTTCCATGGATAAAATCTTGCTTTGAGTTATCACAATATTGCAGTACAAGTTAAGTATTAAACTTAAATAGCCTAGTTTACTTTTAAATGTTCTTTTAAAACAACTCTTACTTTTATTTCAGATTTCTATGCAGTCAATGCGTGAAGTCCGCCGCGCAGCCATCCAGTCACAGAAGCAGACCAAGGACTCGCAGTCAAAGGCTCGTCGACTCGCACGTGAGATGATGGTGTACTGGAAAAGGTTTGAGAAGGTTGAAAAAGACCATCGGAAACGTGTGGAGAAGGAAGCGCTGGAAAAACGTAAAATGGATCTGGAAATGTGTGAGGTAAGCAGACGTAGCGGACTTAACTTAAATTCCTTGTATTAACATTTTATACAGTTATGTTAACTTGACTGTTATATATTGCATGAATAAGGCAATTTAAGACCTTCAATTTTGTTTATTATGTACAAATCAGAGTGACTGAAAACCATGAAAAGTAATTTCTTGGCATTTGCAATAAATTCTATCACAATGAAATCAAATGATACCATGGTATTTGAATATTGAATTGCCTGTGTGTGAAATCAGTGCATATACTTTAAAAAAAAAAAAAATTGAAAAATATGGAGGTAACACTGAAAATTTATGAAAAGCTAAAATATCCAGAGGAATGAATAAATGTCAGTTTATTAATTTTGACAATATGAATTTTCCATTGATTTCAGGCAAGAAGACAACAAAGAAAATTCAATTTCTTGATTACCCAAACAGAGTTATATGCCCATTTCATGGCTCGAAAAATCACTGGAGAGTCTGAGACAGCTAAAGACAAGATCCTTAAAAAATTGGAAGAGGAAAAGACGGAGAAACAGAAATCTGAATTTCTCATTGATACTGTCAACGATGATTATGGTAAAGTGATTTAATTTTTAGACAAAGGGAGTCCGGCCTTTATGGTCTGTGGCTGTGGTTGCTAACTTGAGTGTCATTGGTTTGAGTCCTGCTACCAGCTTGAATCTATGTAAGGTAGTTGGTAGTTTCTTTAAAAGGGTATGGAAGTGTAGTACTGATTCTTCTCAGGAAAATGAATAGGAAACAGCACGCCTGTTAAAAGCAGAAAAACTGTTGAAATTGGCATTAAACACTTAAAAAAAAAACCTAAAAAATCCCAGCTGGTATAAAATGAAACTCACAGAATTGATACAGAAACAAGAAATCAGTTTAAGAGAATTTACAGGAGTCAAGGGAGACATTTTTATGTTAATTTTTTTTAGTCCGATATTATTTGTGTTCTGTTCATAACACTAGTTTCTTCACCCAGATTTAATCTTGATCTGATGCAATGGATTAAGATTGCTAGGTTTTAAAATGGATGTATGTGTACTTTCACCAACTAGCCCATAACATTTTATTACCGTCTTATTTCTAGATGCTGAGGAAGCAAAACAAGAAGCATTGATGGTTGCAAACAGTGCATATGAAGCTCACCAATCAAAGGTAAATATTTGACAGTTTAATGCAGTAAACCCTGCATATAACGAACTCTTTTGGACCATTTCAATTTGTTCTTTATATCCGCAGTATGTTATATCCATATTACACTTTCATATTAAATTAAAAAAAAGGAAAAACATCAGGTCTAGAAAATTTGTTCCTTGTATTCGGAAATTTGCTACATTCAGAGTTGCTATATAACAAGTTTACTGTACTTGCTTTACAACACTTTCCTCTCTTAAGTCAATCTTATCTTGTCTGCATAAAAAGTTGTGCACTTAAGGGATCAAAAGTTAAACTAGTTACTTCCCTTTGATAAAATTTTGGAATTAGCAAAAATAAAGACCTTGCAAAAAACAACCTTAACAGTAGCTCACCCACTTAGTGATTTTGCATCAACTGTTTTACGTTCAACCGAAGAACTTCAACGTAGCAGTATTTTGAAAATTTTACACTTTGAATCCTGTTTTACAAGTTATGTGATATGTATAATTTCTGACACTACCTACTGCCAAAATAATGACGTTGGCCAAAGTACTATGCTCTGTTATAATCGAAAAAAAAATTTTTTTTTAAGATTTAATGTATTTAATGATAGTGGAGCCGCCTTGGTGCAGTGGTTGCCTGTTCGTCTCAGGATCAGAGGTTTCCAGGTTCGATCCCCACCACTGCCTAAGTAGTGGTAGTGTCCTTAGGCAAGACACTGATAATACCATATTGTCCCGCTCTCTGAGGTTGATTCCATCTGGAGTCTCGAGAGGGATTAATATAAGTTGTAAGAACTTGTTTTATAATCGAGATGAAATAGATTAGTATGAATTATTTATTGATAATGATAAGAAACAAAATGATTCTTTTTTTTCAGAGAATGCAATTTGATGCAAGTACCAGTGAGTATTTTCACATCTTTAAATAAAGTCTTAAACTATTTTATAGGCACATTTTTTGAAGCACTAGTTAGTCATTGAATATATCCGTACCAGTTCCTCAGCCTTTTTGTTTATTACAGAGACACTCCTTAAAACTGGTGTCAAATTCAGTAACTTCGAAAGCATAAATGATAGAATATTTGCAAGTATTATTACTTAATCTAAAGTTTAAGCTATACATTCCAGTCAGCATTTTAGAATATGTTGCAGTACCGTAAAACATTCAATAATCTATTTAAAGTTGTTGCTGTACAATAAATGGGTGGATAGCGATTTATTACAGAATGTCGCTATGTGGATTATTTGTGCTAAAATAAAGCATTTTCAATTATGCTGTTCTTTAAAATTGTATTTCTTTAACATTTTTCGTTGATTGAAAACATTATTTATGTTTTGAGAATAGTATCTGCTAGATGTTGGGAGTGTCCCTTTAAGCAAATTTAAATGAGGTGTTATTAGTATTTGTCAATTGTAAGACCTCGTGAGCAAGCAGGTTAAAATTGAGGTCTTGGCTCAATTTATAAATCTTTCATTGATTCTAACAGAGCAGTTATTACGCTATATCTTAACTAAGAAGCATGCTGTATTCCGACAGATGCGAACACTTTAGCCAATCCTGCGACAGTCGGGGAGGAGAGACCACAACCAAGTATGTTTGAGGGCAAACTGAAAGGTTACCAGCTCAAGGTAAATATAACTAGTGTCGTAATTTCATATAGGTGATGGGTTCAACAAAATGATGTTGGTATCTATTGTCCATATGTCAAGAAGTGATATTTGTTTACACCGATGAAACATCATGAATACTCTCCCCAGTGCTTCAAAACATATTGTGTCATTTAATTTGCATTGAAATATGTAAAAATGGTAAAACTGTAAAGTTTATATACCTTTTTCTTGGTCAGAATAAAAGACTGAATGTTTATATAAAAATAAAATGTACACTGGGTAATTTTTTGTTTTCAAAAGTAGACTCTCGGTAATGTTAAGTGAACAGAATATGAAAAATATGTCTTTTGGAGGTTAGCCTACCTCTTGATTAAATCTGTTATCTCTAGCATTGTCCAGTTCGGAAATTTCAAATACTTGTTGAAATCAAAGCGTTACCCAAGTTTAGTTTTAATATTGCAAGAACTAAGTTTCGTTTATGAAATTTAATTTCTTTACTTATTGTAGTGAAGCTTTGTTTTCTTCAGAAGAACCGAAAAAAAGGTATCAAAGAGAGTGTGAAAATTGTCGAGTTAATCTGTAATTATACATGCACTTGTTATTTTCAGGGTATGAACTGGTTGGCTAGCCTGTATGACCAGGGTATTAATGGCATTCTGGCAGATGAAATGGGTCTAGGAAAAACGGTACAGAGCCTGGCTTGTCTAGCTCACCT
>JAUMHA010411035.1:0-10758 GCA_032359765.1 Saxidomus gigantea
TAGAATTCGTTCAAATTTGTTTAACGTAACTCAAATTTGAAAGAAATCGAAGAGTTTTTCAGAGCGACATGCTTGTTTTCATACAGAGTGTGTTGGGAACCTTGTCTATAGTAAAGAGCTATGAAGAAAAAAAAAAGTTCAATTGTTTTTTTTTTATTTATTCTGATATCACTTTTAAAATGCATAGAAAAAGACATTAGCTTAAGAAAAAAAATCAAAGGTATGTTCCTTCCACCTGTGTTCGGGATGAGCGGCAGACACCTTAACCTCTACGTCACCAGCCTCTCATATTAAATAATATAGGATAACTAAATATAATTATCATTTTGTTATGACAAAGTGAATTATATGTAAAGCTCGGTCCTAAAAACGTTATATTAGGACCCAGTTTAAACTGAAATGGGGTTAACGTGGATCAGATTTATTACCCTTCATTTTTTCATAACCTGTCTATTATCGGGATATTGCCTACGGCCAAAGTCGTGCCTTGCTTTTTATAGTACTATATCGGTCTGTATCCTCTGAAGCTTAAACACATTTTACCGCATATAATTTTTTTATAAAAAAAATGTCAAAGTCAACGCTAATACACGCCACTGACGTAATCAACTTGCAATAAGATTAAAGTTAATTGATAATCATAAACAGCATAATAAATGTAATATTTTCTATTTTCAAATCTTGACTCATTTGATCTGTTTTAAGTTTATAAACGTTACTGTCATTTTACCAAACTTTGTATGATCAGTTATATTTAAACGCACAAAATGTGACCATGTTAACTAAAGAAAACAAACAACAATTAATCTTTTATTTGCGCATCAGCTATAACAACTTTAAAATTATGTAAGAATCACAAGCGGGTTAGAATAAAACAATCATTTTAGATTATGGTGATGTAAAATATATATATAAAAAAAAAACAAGAGGGAAAAGTGACTGTTTTAAAGTTTTGCTTGAAAAAGGTATTGTTGCACGGATGTCCCATAATGCTGCTCTATCACTTCCGAATGATCGGTCCGTCTGCTCACTTATTGATGCTTTTTGGCCGAATATTACGTAACATTTATAATGACCTTTAATAAAATACTTAATCTGTATACTGGGTTTCGTTTTGTGCTTTCTATTAAAAATCCCCAAAATGTGTCAATGAAACGGATGTTTATGCCCTAAATGAATGTTTTAGCTAATACTATACACATAAATGTTTTTTCATTATGTGTTATACAAGTCGAATCTAGACCGTCATATTTTACCGACACCAGCAGTTCTCCCACTAATTTTTTAAAAGGTGTATTTTCTGTCTGTCAAAGTTATATGAGTTATACAAGCACTTCCAAGTCTTTGTCACCGTCGATATTAAACGAGGATGTTAGATCAGTGTTCCTTTGATATAGTGGGTTAAAGCGGGTTAAATAAATGAATAAAAATACAATCATGTTTTCGCCATGCGCTAAATTGTTTTATCAACCATTATTTATTATGTTACAAAAATACCCTAAGTTACATCCGAAGATAACATATAGTTAATGACCAAGAGTTTTTTATAATGTATATACTAAATAGCATTTAAAAAATAAAGCATATACCGATCCAAACATGTATCATATTCGCCTATCATATTTGTGCGCCGAGTAGTGCGTCACCTGACACTTTAAACCGTGGTTTCAGCTAATTAGATTGGTTGTTTCTTAAACTATGGGATTAACATTTACTTTAAACAACGGCTTAAGACTTTAAACCTCGGTTTAATAATTAATGTGCAAATGGCACATGAAGATACATGTTTAACATGGCGTGTACACCCTAGATTCTTAAACCACAGTTTAAAGTACAGATATATGTAACACTCGTTTTAACGGGTAACGTGCCATTTTAAACCGTGGTTTAAGCTAATCTGATTGGCTGTCACTTAAACTTCGGTTTGACATACTTTTAACTGCGGTTTAAGACTTTAATCTACGGTTAAAGACATAATTGTGCAAACGGCACATGAAACTATAAGTTGAATAGTTAAACCTATGGTTTAAAAGTTTAAATGAGCCCTAACCCTTGGCGTGTAAAACCCTATGTTTTAAACTAAACATTTATTTTAAAGAATTTATGTGCATTTCGCTTGCCATATATTTGAATATCGTCTGTTAATTACAACTGAGCAACAGTTAACAGCCTTGTCACAAAATATTTGTTATTCATAGGACTAGTATATTTTCTGATATTTTCATCTAGTTTAGCTAATCTTTATACTGCCAAAAAAAAATGGATAAAACTTAGCATGCCGAATATTGACCTCACTTGGCATCGGCAACTTTGATTGGATGGAAAGAAAACTACTAGTATTGGCGAAAACTGCAGGTGATTGATTAAAAATTGCTGAAATTGATCGAGTTGTTATCCAGAGCATGACACGTAAGCTAACCATAAATGCACTTCTACGTTTCACACACGTTGGACATGCGCAGTAGCAATTGCGAGTTTTTCTACACGCTGCACGCTGGGCATGCGCACTAACAATTGCATGGTTGCATACACGATGCACGCTGGGCATGCGCAGTAACGTATTATCGTTTACCGTGCAACATGAATGTGTCCGACACGCGTGCAACACGCTATTTCACGCAATCACGGGGAACTTACACGCAGGCGCCACTGCTAGTCTAGTGTAATTTCTGGTTAAAAGGGTTTTGCAATGGCTGCATATATATTTGAAGTGAATGTGTACCTCCAGTACATGTCTGGTAGCATTTCCTCTTTTTGTGAATACCTTGTCAATGTGCGGGCACAACTTGCATTTCTATGCTATGGCCTGCAATAAATAAAGAATGAATTGTCCATTAAGGTCATGAGTACATTTAGCACAATGTATCACTTCATTTTTTTTTTGGTAACATCAGTTCTACTTAGAAATAATGGATTATTTGTTGTTATCTGACTTAATGCTAATCCAACGTTATGTTCACAGTAATCTGAATCAACATAGAGAGCATGACAATACTGGTATATGAGGTTATAAACTGTTTAAAGAATTCACAACAATGTTTGTATTACACAAAGGTACAATTTAAAGGTAATATTTATTAGATAATCTCATCCATTTAAAATCATTCACACAAAGCATTAGGGCTGTAACGATTGTAGATACTATCGACTTATCGCGACTGTAACAGGCCCGATAATCAATGGTCGATAGCAATTGCACAGTATCGATACTATCGCCGATAGTCTGGACAGCTTTACCCGATAGTTTTTTTTATAATTTTTGAATGCATTATTTACATAAAATGTAGTTGATTTTCCTTTACGAAAGTTATATACGACGTCGTTTCCGTTCCTAAAACGTCGTTGTCGTATAACCATTCATCAATCCATGAGTTCGCGTAGTGAAATGTTGTTTGATAATAAAAAATATTTCCCTTAAAATAATTTGTTTATTTATTTGAGAAATAACGTGTGTACGTTGCTACGGAATCGTAGCTCTTCAGATTTTATCGCCCGGTAAGCTGGTTCACCTTTTAATAAACACATTTTTAATAATACAATACAGAATCGGAAAACAATATGTCCAACCGCGTTATATAAACGCAAATCCCGTGCAGCCTTCTCACTTTTATCTAGATGACACAAGAGTTAACAAAATTAAATTGAATTTTAAATAAGGAAAAAAAAGCATTGCCTAGAATGCCATGTTGAAGATTGAGACGGCGAATAGCCCACAGAGAGAGCCGGAAACGCAACAGGCACAACGCTAGGCAGGCAGCCCGACCTCAACAAAACGAGGACAACCATCCGCGGACGAGAGGCAGGAAACGGAATGCCGACGAAATACAGCGGCACGACGACAACGCTGCAAGTGTGGAGAGAGATGTGGGCGCAAGGTCATGCACACGAACTAGACGCTGGTGACAACAGGCTGCTCCATGATGATGCCGGTTGGTGTTATAACAAATTTGAAAATGTTTTACAAAGTTTCGGTATTTTCCTTTCTAGAAATACTGTTGTAGATAGTTCAGGTGATAAATCGATGTGTGGCGATGTGCGCAGCAATAAGTTGCCTGTCTGGCCGCCGGGTTAAATTTCGAACCAAACCGGTCAGTATTATCTGACCAGTAACGCGCAAACTGCGCCTTAAGTCCGTTTGGCGTGTGATGATTTGGCAGCACATGCCCCTTCATCTCTAAAGCAACAGATTGGCAAGGGTGATTTTACATATTTAGCCCTGTTACTCAGGGGGGCAGTGGAGCTATTTATTTATTCAAAGGGAAAGTTTTCAAATGATCAGCCGACGGTCACATTGAGACCGCCGAGAAGGAATGTAAAGACTAAATAACAAGTGTAGAACAATGGACAAACGCGTTCATAATATACTCTTCAAGCTATGTATCATCGCACAGTGATAGAGTCCATGAAATGCTCCACTACATTTATAATGTTAGGGAATACGCTATGCATCAGGGAGGCCTGGCAAGGCGCACATATGACGTCCGTTCCGCTTACGTCAAGCCATATCGCCCGCATTCGGGTCGCAAATCAATAAAGACCTATGGCGATGCATGCAATTAAGGACACGCAGAAAAATGAAGGCGAATATACACGTTATACGACATAAATAACGGTAACTGTGTCTGGCAAAACTGCAAATTCGCCCATGTCTGTAGTAATTGTACAGCCCCGCACCCTGAAGTTAATTGCAATCAGCAGAGTTCGTCCGCGAATTCTCGAATTTCAAGACCTCCTAGTAATTTTTGAGGCAGGGGTCTCGTAGACCTTTCAGGAGACAGTTACTCAAGCGAGGTTACAACTGAAGTGCCTTATAATTTTGATATTTTGATATTGTCAATATAGCAAAATCACCCGTCAAGGTAGAAGCTTCTAAATGCTATTCATGTTCTTATGATAAGGATGAAGCGAACTTTTTAATTCATGATTTTACACAGGGTTATTCCATTCAGTATAGTTGACTTAGGTTGCCACGGGATTCGAAAAAGTTACGCCCTACAGCGTTGAATCCTAATAAAATTATGTCTCAACTTAACAAAGAATTACAGAAAGGGAGGGTGGCCGGCCCGTTTGTCAAGCACCCACTCCCCAACGTAATAATTTCCCCCTAGGCCTAGTTCCGAAGAAAACCCCTGGCGAATTTCGTATGATTCACCATTTATCTTATCCTGAGGGCGAGTCAATAAATGATTTTATTGACCCGGCCTTATGCACAGTCCAGTACACAAGTTTCGATGAAGCGGTTAAATTAGTCCAAAAGTTAGGTCAAGGTTGCAAACTGTTTAAGTCTTATATAAAAAGTGCATATCGTTTACTACCAATACAATCATCAGATTTGAATTGTTAGGATTTTGTTTTAACGACAAGTTATATTTCGATAAGGCACTTCCCTTTAATGCATCTATAAGTTGCATTACGTTCGAAAGATTCGCTAGATTTCTAGAACTTTTGCGTGAAATTAAATCTTAAATCAGACAAATTGATACATTATTTAGACGATTATTTTGGAGGGGCGATAACGACAGAGCCGTGTGTTCATGCCCTAAATATATTTAAAGGCACAATGTCAGAATTAGGTTTGCCATTATCAGACGAAAAAACTGAAGGCCCGACAGAGGTACTCGTGTTCCCGGGTCTAGAGCTTGATTCGAGCCTAATGTCTCTTCGAATCCCTGTTTCTAAACCGAGGAGGTTATTTGCAAAATTGAAGCAATCTATGAACATGAAAAAACAACTTTAAATAAAATGCAATCATTTATTGGCTCGCTGAAATTTTGTTGAAGGGCTATTGCATTTGCATACCCTTTTCTCGCCGATTAATTGATACCATGCAAAATGGCCGGACGCGTGGCATACGTGCAGCCTGACAGGAGACATCAAAGTGTTGGAATTGTTACCCATTCTTGTGGCAATATTCATTTGGGGCGCTGATCTCGCTAACAAAAAAGTCAAGTTTGTTTGTGATAACATGTCAGTAGTCCACATCTTAAACAAAATGTCATTACAATCAAGTCCGGTTATGTGCCTGGTCAGAGTTCTGACTCTGAAATGTCTTCATTTTAATATTTTAATCAAGGCTAGCCAGGTCGAGGGTCGCTGTAATGATATTTGCGATGCTCTGTCTCGCTTTCAGCTGACAAGATTCAGGCAACTGACACCAGGTGCAGACCCCATGCCCGCTTAAGTCCCAGATTTCATCTGGAGCATCTTCGATCTAGAGCTAGACAACTTATTTAGTCAGGGATTGTTACCAACTATAGGTTAACTTATAATACAGCCATAATGGCATTTGATTACTTTAGGGAGTTGTACAACCTACCGAAAGATTGACCTATTTCAAATCAACACATCATCTTATTCATGACATTTTGTTCTGATAAAGGGTATTAACCAAGAACTATCACGACTTATGTAGCTGGTTTGAATTATTTTTACAAGTTAGATGGTAATTGTAACACAACAGATGCGTTTATCATATGCAAGCTTTTGGATGGTTGTCGTAGAGACAGAACTACTCGCGAAAATAGGGCTCCGCTAACCAGTACCATTTTAACAGCTGTTTGTGATAAACTTCCGCAGGTTTGTTTTGACCTCTATGAGACTAAGTTATTCTCAGCCCTTTTCACACTTGCTTGCTTTGGGTTATTTAGAGTAAGCGAACTAGCGGCACCATGTGTGGCTCGTGTAGATTGTCCTATCAGACAGTCATACCTCACTTTCAAAGATAATAGATACGCTGTAATTCATATTCGCCATTTCAAAACAAATCAGAAAGGAAATTTATGTTTGCTAAACAATTCCAAGAGAAACGGGTGTAATTTGTCCTGTTAGTGCGTTATTAGATTTCTTAATGGTAAGTCCAAACTATCAAGACATCTTGTTCTGTCATCACAACTGTTTCCCGGTAGACAGAGCTCAATTTTTTTCTGTCTTAAATAAGTGCATCAGTACACTTGGCTTGCAATGTATTTTACCGGTCACATATCTTTAGCATAGGTAGAGCTACATATTTAGCAAGGTTTTTCGTCTCAGACTATTATAAACTCGGCAGGTGGACATCCGGCTGCTACAAACTATACGTTCGTATCTGAATAGATGTCTGTTACTGTAGTAAAGGTAGAGACCGTGCACACGTGACCGTAATCAGTGAGCCTTTATTTGTTATTCACCAACCATAAGTTTACCTTTTTATAGTTAATATAGAACAAATACTTGGGTCAGGTTCCGGACATACAGTGACGCTCACCTCATTGTTGTTACCGCGTGAAGAACGCCGGGTAAACGCGGTCAATTTCTCGCGTTTGACGGCGAAAAAACAGCTCATTTCATAATATGGAAAGAATAGCCGGTAAAAAAATGGGTCACTCCAAATATGGAAGCAGTACCCCGGTAAAGAGGCGTGTCCAAAAAAGCAGCCAATCAAAAGATTCCCAGCGCGATTTTTTTTCCACGGCTGTTGCCGTTTTACTAATTAGCGAAGCGTGTCTTTGTCTAAATTTTGTTTACATTGGAATGTTATTGCTGATCTGTTTCATCAATATAAAATAAACAGTTTAATAAAAGTCGTCACGGACATATATATACTAAACATACTGTACATTAATAATTTCTCTAGATTTTACTGTAGATCTATCCCGGTCCTGGATATTTTAATTTTGATATTTGCCACGTTCAGGTTTTCGTTTACTCATAGTCAGAGACTATGTCTCTGCTATTGAGTAGTATTTCTTTTAGGCTACAAGAATATCTAGAGTGAAGAAGCGTAGATGATTACAACATAACGCAGTCATTAATTCGGAGCGGCACTTTACTGTACCTGGTTTCGACACAAACAACAACAAGAAACCTAAATAAAATGGCTTAGAATTAACTTTACAAATTTACAGCCCCTTAACATCGGGTCTACGGTCTTTTCATGTAAGGAATATCACCTACATATCCATATCTTATGATCAGACCATCAGATATATAGTAAAATGTCAGGTTTTAGACTTTTAGTTAACAGTTCATAAACAATTGTATCCATGTACAGTACTGGTACTGTGGTTTGTTGTTCTAACGCCGTGCGTAGTCCTTAAGTCATGCATGTACGATTTCCCGTATTTTTCATAAAATAATTATCGGTTTCGCACATCCGGGTACCGATAATCTATTTACATTCGGAGGAGTCACCTTTCCCGAATGTAAATATTTTTTCAGTACCCGGATGTGCGAAGAAGAGAATGACAGTAATACACGCTTTAGTAGGCTGTACCGACATAAATACAATTTGTATTTGTGAATTAACATAACCTGTGAAGATCCTACAACTTTTGTTTTGAGGAACTAATTCAATGTGGCTCATCCTTTTGACCTGGGTTTTTTATCTGATGTTTTTTCTCAGTCACACGAAGTTTGAACCCCAAAAAGTCATTTTTTATAAAAACACCCCGGACCGACAATGAAGTATATATAATACCCCGGACTAACTTTCAAGTATATATAATACATTAAATATCGATCTGAGATTAATTTGATTATGTCGCTAAGAGTCATTTTTATAAAACACCCCGGACTGACTATCAAGCATATGTAATACACTGTCGGTCGGGGTGTTTTATAAAAAAACATGGCGAATGACAAATACAATTCGGACAAAACTGTATTCGACTAAATTTAATATTCGATTGTACGATCGTTACAGCCTACCAAACATTATAAATGCCTGAAACCATGTGACAATGACGTCTTTCAAATGACGTCATGTATGCAATACTTTTTGGTGACGTTTCCAGCGATCTTTGACATTTTATTGAAATAAACTCAACAAAATTAGAGTTTGAAACATAAAATAAACAAAACAAATGTCGGTTTCTATGTCATATCACGATAATTTCACTTGTGAACACCAAAAGTAGTTATTTTCACTTGTGGCTGCGCCGCTCATGGAAATATCACTTTTGGTGCCCACTCGGTGAAATTATAACGTGATCTTACACCCAAACCATCATTCATCATTTTTATTATCTGAGAATGGCATTTATAATACCTCTATGCTGTCAAAGGATTTTTCTGTCCCTTAAATAAAAAAAAATTATATTATGATATATAAGTCTACAGTATAGAGATTTTATCTTTTACCAAAATGAAGAAATGAACGCACTCTTATAATCTGATTGGTTAACCGGCTAGTATGACGTAAAGGCATAGCCTATAATGTAGTGTTATATTCACCACAGTGGTCAGTACTGATGGGAATTTAGATTTAATTGTAATAAACCACTTGACCACTTTGTCAACCACTTAGTCTTTTACAACATTTACTAAAGTCCCCTTCTGGCATACAGTATCCACTGTTAACAGATATATTAAAGTATGGACAACCAAATCTACTTGTACATGTTTTTGTTTTAAATTGTGCACTTCATTTATTCAGAGAGAGAGCTGTAATTTAATTACAGACCTGTAAATTTACAGACAACTCCTTGATTCAGAGACTTCTGAGAAAGCTTAAGGCGACAAAGACTATATACCCAATAACTTTGCTTCGTTGAGTGTTAGCCTTCTCTGAAATAGGAAGCAAATAGTGGTTATAAGTCAAACAGGATAAACATTAAATCTGGTGTACTCCAGGGTAATATTTGGGGACCACTGCTCTTTCTGTTGTATATAGTTTTGTCATGCAACTAGCCTTTATATTTACTAATACTGATTTACCGTAGGTAGTGCAAGTAAAGAATTGTAGGCGTTTCAGTAATGATACAAAACTACAGAAAAAAAATAGATGAGCATTGATATCTCTACTAATATACCATTTCCATTTTATTGATTTACTTCTATCTATTTTATTAAACATTTTTATTTGTGTGTTTATGCCAAAGTGTTTCTGACGATGTGTCACTGAATCCAAGATGGCCGTAGAGCCATTATCGGGGAGGAACTCAGATTAAATGGGCATACCCTTCATCTGATGTCAACCTAAATAACCTCCAAAACATAAATAATGTAATCTCTGGAAGTATTATAACTTAAAGGTCCCATTGATTAAAATTTCACCTGTTAATATTGTGTAAGCCATTTGTTAATTAAGTGCACTGAACCCAGGTGGGAGGAATTTTTCGACAAGAAACGTGTTTATTGGGACATATATCACCAATACAAATTGGCCGGTATTTCACCGAAACGCAAACATTACGATCCTCGGCGACTTCCGTAAAATATCGGAAAAGTTTCTGTGTGACGTCACTTGCAGTACTCGAGAAAGATCCGTTACATTGATTATAGAAAACGAGCACACTAAACTCCGTGTAAAAGCACGATTAACTTACTATTTATATTATTTTTGTAAATGGGAGGCGCTTGATGTGTTCTGGGTGGATACAGCAACAAATGGAGTGAGAGAATAAGCCTACACCGGTAACTTTGGGACTCTAATATAAAAAGTCAGTGACTAAGACAATAGGGACGAACAGCAGTCGCATTAAGTTTGGGCCTTGGAAAGTCATTCTTATCAAACACCCCGGCCGACTATCAAGCATTTATAATACGAATTATATATGTTTTATGGTCGGCCCGGGGTGTTTAATATATATCTTTTCGGGTCCGAACTTTATGTGACTGTATGACGAACGTTTCAAAATTCTAGAGTAGCAGCTGCGTGAAACGGTCCAAACGTTGAAAGTCCGCTCAGTCGCTCGTGCACGAAAAGAAAAGACAGAAAATGTATTTTAAATTCGGCCTTTGTAAAATGATCTCGATCTATTCAATTTGATTATTTTCTTT
>JAUMHA010411046.1:0-10757 GCA_032359765.1 Saxidomus gigantea
TTTGGTGTTATTGAGATATTTACAGTTCATGTTTTCATGTTATAAAGAGACATTGAGATTTTCGAAAAGCTATTGGTATTATTGAATTCAAAGATGTTTTGATTTCGACTTTTGGAAAATATTTACAGAATTAAAAGTAATTGATGAGGGCTGAATAACGATTGTTTAGTTGTGCCCAAACTGATTCCAACTTGGTAAATATTTGTACAGGTTGGATCAAAAGTTAAGACCCCTTGTCAAACGAATAGATCTAAATCCCATTCTTGCAAACATAACAAATTATTTACAGTTTTATAATAACAAATTATGTATTATGTAAGATGGGTGTAATATGGTCATAACATATGTTGAAGTAAAGACAGACATGTTACTGTTTGGTGTCAAACTTTTATCATATTGCCACTGTTGATTTATTTCTTTCCAATATGTGTCTTATATATACTTTGATTTTATCTAAGGGTTAAAACTTAAGTACTGAAATGTTTGGAGTGCCCTTATGAAACCCTGTACCCTTTGAAAAGTTTCTTGCGGGCAGATATTAGTAATCTGGAGTGGCTACTTAAGAAGTACCCAAATATAATTTTTATGCCATGAAGTTGTGCTTGTCTAGTAGTTGCATATGACAGATACACAAGTCCCGCAGCACTTGAGAGTTAAAACTATTTGCAGGCTCTTACATCACCAAGAAAGATGTCTTAAACCAGCGAAATTAACGGGGAAAATTGACCACTTTTTGTACGAGGAAATTGAAAGAGCAGTAAAATTTTCTTACTGATATTGCAAAAATTAAGAAAGGCTTTCTGACAATGTTTTTTTGGTGAAAAAGAGACAAAAATATGATAGAAAAGTATTATTGCATCAACATTGTTTTCGAGATGAATAGACATAGCTCTATCAAGTTATTTTATCCATAAAAACATTTTTTTTCAATGAGTATTTAAAGTGATCATTGGATTTAAACAAAGGTTTGACTGTAGCAGTTTTCACTATTCAGTATGGCATCGATCAGGATCCTCTAGCTTGGATACAGGTTTGTTCTCTAGCAGGTCAAGATTTCTCCCTTCGTTCTAACATCATTATTATCAATTGATTCTTTTCTTTGACAACTTTCAATGATTTCAATAGAACGCTTGATGCCTTACACAATGCGAACGTTTTCGATGAATTCTCAAGTATCATCTTCAAACTGTTCCACCATAGTCCAGATTGATATTCATTCAGTCGTCAAACAAGGTGTTGATTTCTGACATCCTCGTTGTTTCCTTTTCTTTGGTTTCTATTTCTAGTACATGACTTGAATATATTTGAAATATTCGATTTGTAAGTTTTTGTTTACATGAAATAAACGCGAACATAAATGTTTTCATACCTGATGCTGTTAATTTTCGAGGGTTGACTGCAAAACTGTTGTAACTTATATGAAACAAAGAAGGACTTACGACAGTTTTGCGGTCAACCCTCGTAATATGGTTTTATTTAAATAGTTTCAAATGTATGTTACCAGTGTTTATTCATATTAAGCAAACATTCAGAAAACTGATGACACTTTAGTCGCATCATTTAATTGACCAGGTAGGGGTCAACGTATAAAACTAATTGTAACTTGACTGTTGGATAAATAAGGTCATAAGGTACCAGAATCATGTCTGAAACCCGCTCCGATTATCAGCAGAACATACTGGGGCACAAACCCCCACATACAACTTCACATGTGAGGTGTAGAAGCAGACAAGTGTACATGGTAACAGCCCCAATATGGCAGTGCTTTCAAAAACATCAAGTTTGTCCCATGTCCCAACGTTTACGTAGGCAAAAAAAAAACCTTCAACGATTGTTGTTTATTACGCATTTGTGGAAAGGTCTTTAACTTCATTACAAATGTGACTTAGAAAGGTCAGAATGTCTAAGTCACTGTTTTTTTTCATTTTATTTTATTGTTATGAGTTATTATAAATAGAAACGCTATAAACTAACGAAAGATAGTGATCACATCAGGTGTGTGTTCGAAGGTATACCCGCTAAGGTTTGCTTTATTCGTTGATTATTGCCTGATTTGTTAGATTATTGTATTTGACCTACAGTAAATAGATTATTGAAAAGCGGAGCTCAATCAAAAGAATTGATCTTAAATACTTTAGACATAATGTCTGTCAAGAACAACTTCTATATAAACATGAAATGAGATTAATTTACGGATTAGAAAGAATTTAGTTATGTTCTAATTGAGGACAAATTGAAATGTATATTCTTAATCAGTGTACATCATAACTTAAATAGACATAATATTGCAGTATTTTATTATATCATCTATAGAATCATGTGCTTGATATTTAATAAGAATTTGCAAAATGCATTGTCTACTTTAAACACGCATCATTGCTTACTTAATTCAATATAGAAGATAATATATGATCGTATATTTGAGGAATTTTTTTGTATAATTATGTTTTCACTGGTATCCATGGTCAAGTGGTTTAGGTGGCTGACTTTGTTATAACTAAACCTCTCACTGATTGCGGGTCACAAGTTTGTTACCAACCTAGCTAACAGCCTGTTACCAACCTAGCTGACTGGCTGTAAGCAGTTTCTTAGTGACTATGAGGGTTTAACAATACAATAACCATGGTTATTCCCAGCAATGATGGTTCCATAAACTGCCCACTTTGAAATGTCTGTTAAAACAGGCATTAAATCCCAAGAAAATATAACAAAACCAAAAAATGTTGTCAAACTTCTATGTGGAAATATAAGATTTTGGGCAGTTGGAAAGGGATGAAGATGGAGCCAAAGTCTGATTTTATTTTTCATCTGAGCTCAATAGATTTAAATGTTTAAAAAGTAAAAGTTTTGGTATGGGTATTTTGTTTCTTGGTTTCTAACAAAAACATGTTTCGTCTGAAGTGGTCTGAAATGAGTGGATATATATGAAGGATACAGGTAGACTAAAGTCTGATTCAGGGTGATGGAATTCTCGGTTTCTAATCTCTTTATATAAATGACCATCATTGTTATAAGTTTACTTCATATCTAAATATGTTGACTTAATCTCTATATAATCCATTTGACAAATCTCAAATCCATTTGACCGTTTTATCTTAGTAAAGCTCTCTGTACAATAGAAAGGAATGAGATTTGGAGATTAAAGACAGTTGAAGTTGATCCCGAAAATTGACTAAAGTCAATTGGATTGCATTGTTTCAGTCAAAGGATTTAGTGAGTCAGTCAATATTGTCAGAAGCTTTGAAATTTTTTCAAGATCTCAGAAAGTTTGAAAATTATGAAAAGTGAGTTTTGAAGTCTTCAGGCGTGTAACAGTTGAGCTAAGTGATGGTACTCACGTACGTACAGGTCACCTGACATCATGCCATAGTGTCGTACATATTAGTAGGTCAGAATAAGTGACTGCATGAATGTAGTTTTTGACATGTGAATTCTCAAGTGTGTTGTATATTTATGGCTTATATTAAACCGTGACAGTGTTCCTGTAACCAATTAGTGAAGATGACCCCGTTAGCTTGACAGACAAGTTTTGGATAATATGCAGGACATTACATTGAAGAAATTGTTAATAATTGGACTCAATTTCCTATGTTTAGGCCAAACCACTTAGAAAACATGGAGTTTAATAGGCAAATTGTCTTGCGTTCCCACAGAAACTATCCTCTGATGTCCCCACCAAAGGTCAAAGTTTTACGCACAAATATGGAAGTACTTAATGCCACAGTAAAGTAATAAGGCAATATGTATCAATTTGATTGTATTAATTGGTGTAAACATAAAAAAGTGTAATCAATTAGCAGTCAACCAGATGTTTGTGTACTGAAGTATGTCCACTAAACATTCCTGCAGATGTTAGTATTTTGAGTATTTAGTGAAAACTGTTGTAACTGGAACGAGATAAAGAATGACTTACGACCGTATTGTACTGAAGCAGTGGGTCGATTGGTGGGAAAATACTCAGTGCAGTACAGTGACGAACCTCAACTCTTGGCATGAGTTCTGTTCTTCAAATGATCTTAAAGCATTTTACAGTCAAATCTGTTTTAAAGACCACTACAGAATAAAGATCAAATTATGGATAACATTGAACTATTCATCTGTATTAAAAGCGCCTGTAAATTAAGACCACCTGTGTCAACAACTGCTTAAACTTTTTCAAGTCAGTGGTCTTTGTTCACAGGTTTGAATGTACAGTATCTGAAAATAAAATTTGGTTTTTGACTAAAAGTATGAGGGCAAATAATTTAATTATGAGTTACCAAGAATTATTTTTCAATTATAATTGTTAATTAATAGAAATTATAGTGAAAGCTGTTGCTTAGTATACATGAATTTAGTACAGAGTTGTGACACTTTACCACGTACGGTAACACAAGATTACGTTAAGAGTACAATGAAAGTTGCACTTGACAAAGTCCGTAGATGAACTGGGCGAGAGATGGGGACTGTGTCAGTAGGTTTCTAGGTGAATGGATGGCAAACCTCAGAGCGTGTCCTCCATGCAACCGTATACCAGTCTTGATTTAGTACGCAATATGAAACATTCAAGAGTTTCGAAGTGATTAGCGGATATTATTTAATGTGAATTGCTTCACCAAAATACAATTGGCTCATTCTTTGTTCCTTGTTGCAAGTTTGCACTTAACAGTTTCAGTTTCAACTTTGAATATAGAGACAGACAAGTGTAGCCCTCCTAAAAGTATTATAACATTCCAAAAGTATAATGTTGTGAAAAGACAAAATTCATTCTGTACTTATATGCTCTCCAGCTTGGAGGAAATAAAAGAATTTTGATCATGCTACATTGCCTCATATATACATAGACAAATGATTGCGTCATAAGATGGTTTAAGTATGAGTGTAATATATGAAAGATTTTTTTTTAAAGCTGAAGAAAGATTAAAAAAATTGACTTTTTTTAAGAATTGGAGGAGTTTTTCAAGGTTGCATTTTGAAAAATAAGCATAAGGGTTGGATCTGACCTGGTTGTGTATTTTTTTGAAAGTTTGCAGCAGGAAGAAGACTGTATATTTTTGAAAATGAATGAAAACCAAAAAAAGATTATTAGTTGCAACACATGCAGGCTTCTTTATTCAGTGCAGGGACAATCAGCTAAAGATTTCTCAGACATTCAGGAGACAGACCTAAAACAACAACGCATGTAAAAATGTTAGGGCAGTGTTTACCCAACCTTTTCCCTGTCGCTGGTAGAGAAAATGTTGTTTACTGTCAAATATCTGAGAAAATAACAGAAAATACCAGCTGTCTGGGGATGTTAAAACTTTTCCATGACACAGATTGGCCTGGCAGATCATAATTTACCATTTTCACACATGGATTGGGTGTTTCACTGGCTATGACGGATTGTAAAGGACAGTGCTTTACTGTCATAGAGAATTTATTTGCTGATGAGAAAATCAGATACAGTTTAGGGGAGTGGAAGGCAGGGAAGGTGGGAGTTGAACAGGGGGAGGGAGGCTATTCAGTGCTTTGAAAAGCTTTTGATCTATAATGTATCTGGCTTATTTGTAGCATTTCTTGATTTATCATGGTTATTAGTGTTTTACATTAATTTCTGCAACATTAACATCTGTTTTTGTTTTTATGTAATTTCAGGGTTTCGTGGTATGAACTGTGAGGTGAACATAGATGACTGCGAGGACAATAACTGCCAGAACGGCTCCACGTGCGTTGATGGTGTCAACTCATACACGTGTCAGTGCGCACCAACATACACTGGTGAGTAAAACATACAGGTGTCACTTTCACTTAGGGTCTTGGCTGTATACGCTAAGAAGAAATCCCAGGGTCGCCAGTCTAAAATCGTTGTCACATTTTACCTACATCTGAACCTATTCATAACTGGTACATGTATAAAGTGGGAAAACTCAAGTCATTGCAACAAAATTTTTATTGGTTAAATCAGTCTTTTTAAAAGTAATTTGTATTAGAACCAGTCCAGTTACAGCATGTAAAGAAGTTTATAAACAGACCTCATTTCACCCACTATGCTAAGAGGCCAATAAAACACCGCCAATTTGAAATGAAAATACTAAGGTCAACGAAATATGTTGGATGTTTTCACATGCTGATGGTTACCAGGGTAATTGATGAGCAAATCTCCCGCTCTCTGTTACCCCTGCTGGCTTGACCGTTGTCCAGCTTTGTCTGTCTATTGTTCGGTATAGTGACACGATATTGTGCACTTGTCAAATACCTTGTTACATTGTGAATCATGACCATAACCGTAAACAAGTGCCCATTAGTGACCACTACGACATCAAACGACTGCAGACTGAGAAATACCTTACTAGGTTTGTTAAGTAGTAGAATTGATGGCAACTCGTTAAGTTTTGTTTTCAGTCTTTTGATTACTTTTCTGTTTGATGCGCTTTGTTGTTTTCAAGATGGAAGATTTGTGTTCACTGTTACTGCCATCTATAAAGAAGTTTTTAGTTTAGAGACCCAGCAAAAAAGCAGACAAATGAGAAACTAAATGAAGGCTGTAACATGGAAGCTAGGTATCCATGAGTGTGGTAGTGTCTAGCGGGTGTAATAATACTTTATTTTTAAAAAATCGTTCTGTTGAAAGTTCATACCAGAGAGTTTATAGATCCACCTGTCTGTGCTGTTAAAAATGAATTCATTGAAACAGATCTTTCCCTTGGCAGATTTTTCACCAAATTTAGATTCTAGCACCCCTGCATGAGTTTTTCAGATATACAAGACCAAAATACTTAAGTAACATTGTAAGAGTGTAAGAGTGACTGCCAGAAAAACACAGAAACCTTTGAATGACTTCTTATTGACCAATTGATGGATTATTGCTACAGTAACAGATAATTTCACGATTAACTTTGATTTGTACCTGCATCAAAGTTACGTACAAGTTGCTGGCAGCATCGGCCAGACTATGAGGAAAATGAGATTCATGATTTCTGATAAAAAACTGTCTTATTAATAGCCATGGGAAACATTAAAGTGGCCATTTAAAGAAAAGTTTTTGCTTAATGCAACGCTAGTGACTGCCTAAGGTATATTTCATGCCAAAGTCCTGATGACTATGAATACAGGTTTCACTGTAGATTTGTATATGTTTTAGGTAAATACTGTGAGCAGGATATAGACGAATGTAGGTTACATCCGAACATCTGTCAGAATGGTGGAACATGTAATAATATACCAGGACAGTACCTGTGTGTTTGTGTCAATGGTTGGACAGGACCACATTGTGAGAAGAACATAGATGACTGTGAAATACGGCCCTGTTACAATGGCGGAACATGTATTGACAGGATCGGATACTATTTTTGTATCTGTCCCACAGGAAAGACAGGTAAATATACTGAAATATTGACCTGCATAGAAATATAAGTCAGTAATGAAGGGTAATAGTCAGGAAATTTTGGACAATAGTTTGTTGAATCCAAAACAGCACTAGATTTTCTATACTGTCCAATGGAAAGACAGGTTCCAACAGATATTTTATAAAACAGAGTTGGAACCATTTTTCAGGGTCTGTAAAATTAAAACTGCTGATCTCAGATGTCAGTAGTGTGTTGGTACTGATGCGCCCACCAGGTTCTTAAAACATCTCCAAAATACCACCTAGGTGTAGGTGTACCTGTACACTACAGAAAGCAGAACGAACATTGACTGTATTGGTATTATACACTTTGTTCTACAAAACATCAAGAGATGCAATAGACACAGGTTAACAAGCTTTCTCAGATAAAAGGCTACAGTGGTAGGCAAGTGGTGGCGCTCTTGATCTTGAATCAATTTTTCATGATTGATGTGCTTATTATATAATGACTGCTTCAGTGTACACATGTATTTCAGTGTTGATTTGTACAAGTAAGGAGTTATACAACAGTTTTTTTCAGTAACCTCAGTTGTAAGAATTCTGTCATTTCAAGAATGTAAATAGTTGTGTTATATTTACTGTCAGGAAAAGTGAATATGGAGGACACAAAGCTGGGTTATCATGATTTAGCCTTTGACCTTGATAACAAAATAAATGAAGATTATTATTATGACCACAAACCAGATACTGGTGTACGCGAACCAGATACTGGTGTACGCCAGTATTACACTATAAACACTAAAGGTAAAGTTCTTGGACTGTACAGAACTCAACTGTTGACTTGGATGTATGCTTCGTGAAAATCAGCTTGATCTATCTCATCTGGACAAACGAAAAACTGAAGTTTAGTTTCTCATAGGCTCGTAGTTTCTAAACTTCCTGTTTGTGTTCTCTATACATGAAAAAATAGTCAAAGTAGAAATGAACATCTGCCGACTATGAAACATGGCATTATTTGAAATATTCTTGAAACATTATCAGTCTGAAGAAAATTTTAAATGTTACTAAAACTTCTGAGTGTTCATTTGTTAAAAAGGACCAAATAAGTTGACTTTTTCATGTCGGCTGACTTTTTGAGATACTTGAGAAGCTAAACTTTGCTTATATGACCTTGATTTCGAGGGCTGACGGCAAAACTGTCATAACTTATATGAAAAACAGGACAAACGACTGTTTTGCGGTCAGCCCTCTTTTATGTACACTTCTGACTTTGCTTAAACACGATCAAATTGACATCAGCAAGGAACTTGGGTTGTGTCTAAGAGGAAACCTACGCAGGCCAAACATTCACTTACTCTGACATTCGGTGGTTTGAAAACTTAATCAACATTTCATTACTTTGTGAAATGCATGTTCTTCTCTGACAATGTTGACAAGTATATATAAATATATCTATATAACCATACAATGTATTTGTAAGTATACATTTTTTCTGTTGTCTGCTCAGTTACTGATGCATGCCCTGTCACTGCTACGCTATTTCTGTAGGTCTGCGATGCCATCTCGATGATGCATGTGTCAGTCAACCATGTAAAGGGAACGGCTCCATCTGTGAAACCTCACCACTCAACGGTAATCCAGTATGTAACTGTGCGCCAGGCTGGGCTGGTACGGATTGCGGGTCGGATATAAACGAGTGTAATCATGTATATGGTAGGTTTGAGAGCCCTGTATATTACCCAGTTAGGTCTGTCAAATGGGCATAAATTTTTCCTTGGTGACAAGTCACACGTAAACAGTTACGTTTTATAGAACCATATTTTTACTCAACATGCTTAGAAGAGATAATATATTTCATGTAAGACCACCATTCAGAGTAGGCCTGATTACATATGCAGTAAATAGTATAATGTTGTTTGATTGGTTATAACTATTAAATCAGACAATTTTCTCCGAGACATACGTGCCGTGTGCCGTAATGCGCGTGCTTGCACATGATAATTGTATGCTTATAATACAAAACGTCTGCAATATTTACTTTCATTGTTATGCAAATATTCTAAATGGCTTCTGTAACTATAAATGAAGTTGGACATTTTTTCCTTAATTTTCGAGTTATAATGAAGTACTGTTTATGAAAAGGTTACTGTGTCGTGTGTTTGATTCTGCACTTAAATACTTCAGTATTGAAATACACGTTTATCATCAGGACAAGACTTTAAATACCATTCATTTCCCTTATATTTTACAAATGTTTCTTTGAATTCATATTCACCCGCTAGTTTTTATTCCATAGAAAATCCAAGTATATAGGAGTTCGTTTAAAGCAGTTACTAAGGACCTTTGTAGGGCCTGAGTGTTTTATGTACATGCTTGATATCAGCTTATGATCCAGTTATTATATCATGTATCTCTCAAGGGGCTAGGACCTTTCCACTGTTGTGCCACTCCTTGATGAAAAAGGATGTGTGACTATGCTGCTGTCAGTTGGTCTGTCAGGTTAAACAAGGATAACTTGTGTGCTAAGTGGTGGATTTCAAATCCATGTTATGGTTACCCTCATCAAATTTCACAGACAATCCCTATTGATTTTGAGGTCATTCTGCCAAAGGTGAAGGTCATGGTGACCTTTATTTGGAAAATAGTTTCTGAACAATAACTCACCATGTGTCATACTTTCTTTAAATTTGACAAGGGGATGAGTCACTCAGTCAAGGTCACATAGACCTTTATATTGCTCAGTAAAAGTTCAAGGTTTCATAGGTCTTTATATTGCTCAGTACAAGGTCAAGGTCACATCAACCTTTATATTGCTCAGTTTGAATCTCGCGCTTGATTGCATATAGGGGACATTTATGTTTCTGTTTTCATATGGAAAAGGGAATAACTGAATTATATCTTGCCATTCTGTTAAGTTAATAATTAGCAATAAATTAATTAGCAATAATTTACACAGATTTAACTGTAGCAGTTCTTTTACTGTGTGGAATTATTTGAATTTTTAAGTGTAGATTAATGTACAAGTATTTTAAAATATCTTTTTTCTTGTAAAAGCTTTTGAAAACAGTTCATGATAATTGTCATTGTAGCACTGTCTGTCTTCATGTAAAACACACTTTCATTGCTATTTGTATTGTTTTGAATAGATTATCAACTTTGTGAACATGGTGGAACTTGTGTGAATAAGCCGGGATCTTTCGAATGTGCCTGCAGTCCTGGGCACACCGGAAGACGATGTGAGGAGAATATCAACGAATGCAAATCAAACCCTTGTCAAAACTCTGGTACCTGCCTTGATGATATAAACAGATACAAGTGTGCTTGCATGCCAGGTGAGTCATACTGTGTAAACATTGATGCTATAATGTGCTTTGTTCTGTCACCTGATCATCGGAATGACAGACCCAGCACAGTGTCGTAAGTTTGTCACTATTCGTAAGTTTGTCACTAT
>JAUMHA010411057.1:0-10757 GCA_032359765.1 Saxidomus gigantea
AAGTACGAGTAAAGTAAAAAGAGAAATGACTATACACTTGATTGTAATGTTACAGTTCAAGTTTAGAGGACACAATGCGATTTTTCTCAATTTGTTCGGACCCGGACCCTTTCCTAAAAAGGTAAACAATCGCTGTTATTTGAGTCAGGAGTGCATGAACGACAGCTTTTTCGACACAGCGATTTTGACGACAGGATATGGATCAGCTTCAGTGATAACTTTAGTTGAAAGTACATCTCATTACATGAAAGAAAGATTAAATGGGCACGCCCTATATCGATCAGATTTGATTCTCCAAACAAAAATAATGTGTTCAATAAACGTAAAATGATAAATAAATACATAAGTTATGGATGAACGGAAGAGATGTAAAAGTACAGATTGGTTTAAAAATAATGACGCATTCCGTTTTGGGAAGGTATGATTGATCGCCATTTCGCCTTCAATGCGCCAATTGTTTCTTTACGCAAATCAATAAGATATCCTTGTACGCAACTTTGAATTTTACGTGTTTTTACAAAAAAAAAAGATAAATTCCTTTTAGTCAAATAGTTCTGACATGAATGATCCTTGTAATCAGTTTTTTTTACTTCCATGACTGCCTCCTTGTTGAAACGGTTCAAACCTTGCTACCAACTATGACTATGTGAGAAATTCTACAGATTAATTCATAGTCTGCACTTTTATTTAAAAATTCGGTCAAGCTGATTTGCTTGTTTATTGAGAGTGTCCCAGAAATACAGTAAAAAGATAAGTTAATCAAGTCTTTATGTTATAGTTTGTGAAAAATTAATACATAGTGATCATCATACTTACCCGATTCACCTAAGTTCTTTGTCAAATGAATAACTATTACTAAACGTTTATGATTAAGTCGCGACTTGAGGCATGCTTTCGATTTATTTTGTAAAATGACGAGACCATTATCCATAGCTCAATAAGTGGCTTTTGAACGATCAGTACATATTTTGTCACCTTCGTGGGGAGACGTACATTCATAAAGTACGTTTAACGTCACTGCTACGCATTTCAGCTGGGTGGACTAAAAATATTAGTCGAGATTCCAACACTTGACCTATCGTACCGGATATGACTCTCATTCCTATCAGCTATCAGTTTCGGCATTAGGGTCTAAATCGAGTGTAAAATTATTTAATCAAGGTAAAAATAAAATCTAGCCATTTAAAGTTCGGCTAAGTTTGAAATTCGTTTATGCATGAATACCGTAGTTTGTGGTTCTATAAGTAGTTTTTATTAGAGAAAAGTCGCAAACTTTTTAAATTTGCATGGCCATATTCTTATTTCATTCTAAAGTGACAAATATCCGATAACTGCTATATAATGTAAACATAAGGCAAAAACTGATCATGATCGATGTAACTGGAATTATTAGAGATTTAAAACTAACGGTGAAGAGATATTTCATTATATTTTTGATAATCGAAATTTGGTTCCAATAACTATAGTCGCTGATAATGTTCCAATGGTAAGTTAAATTGGATCTCATATCGATATGGTATGCAGACTGCATAACGTTTGCTCATACATGTTTGAGCAGTGATCGGTTGTATGAGATCCTTTAGGGTGAAACTATATCATAAGCGAAAAAAATGTACAAAGACATTTCGATTCAAAAGGTAGGACTATGACAGCCAGTTCAATAGCGGCGGAAAAAAACGTCGACGTAATTATGCGCAAATTAGACATCGAAAATGATTTCCAGTGCCTCTGTTTTAAATGCCGTGGTACATAACTGATACTGTTTACGTACGAGTCAGAAAATGATGCAGATTTTCCTCATATGTGAATATTTATGAGATTTGAGAACAGGCGAAAATCGGCCCTTAAAAGGCCGAGCCCTTTCTCTAAAACTTAAAATCCAACAGACAAACATTACCCTTGAAATTAACAAAAGAAAAAAACAAAGACAATACTTAGACTGTCCCGAGTGTTTGCTAAGGGCAACTTTACAAACTGGTTCAGTTGTTGTTAAGCCATCCATTTCAGTTGTACCAGCGGACACCACAGGTGATAAACTGGATATAACTGTCAGGCATATCTAAAACAGAACGATTGACATCACTCAATAAATTGTATGAGTACCAGACCTCTGATTTTAGACACATTGTAGTTCAATCACTGTGCGAATGTAATATCGAAATATTTAAAATGTATTTTGCTTAATATTTACCTGTATTTTAACACTTAGTAATCCAGTATTTGACGACATAATTTCCCACTACCTTTCGCATCAAATGCAAAATTATTTACTGTTTTACAATTGTATTTTAATGAAATGTGTCTGCAGGCAAATATTTAGTTAGATGTTTCGTATGGTTCAGTTTAACTAACGTAGTCCTAATACACTTATAAATATAATTATAAATTCAGCACACGATTGGGTACAGCTTCAAATTTTGTAATTTTTGATTAAGGTGGGTATAGCGTACTACGTATTTATTCATAAATCTAACATTTTAGTTTTTAACCAACTTATTCGGATTTATTTACTAGTGCGCATGTCGGCGTGCCTCTGTAGCATCAAATTCTGGCCTGCAAGGACCATTTTTTAAAGTTTCAATTTGATATAGGGTAATTTCTAAACTTTACTGTGACCACGATGATAAAACTATATTAGGTTGCCCCAAGTAAGCCTCAATACAAATTTAAAACGATTTTGGCAAGTGCACACGGCAATATTCTAGCTCGGGTACATGTGTATAAGTCAGTATCATTTATATATATGGTACTGTTGTATTTGTGACGAAACCGGTAACATCTTACCTCTAACATTTCCAAGCAATTGTACCGGGTAAGGAAAGTTATATGTCCTAGTAATGCTCGAAAACTTTGATGTTACTGTTTCTTAGGATCCTTATCATGAGGCGGAGTTGCTTTGCTGCAATGTATTTTGTTAAAGTTCATTGTGAAAGTTATGGACAAAATCAGGGTTGTGTGCTGTGTAGTTATGGTATTTCAAAATATTTGTTCAGAAAAATTTAACACCTTAAACAATGTAATGCAAGCAGATTCCTATAGCAGATTTACGTTTTACGTAGACACAGTTTAAACAAAGATCACCGACAATTGACCTGACGCGAACGTAACACATAAGCTACCTTAAGCTTTACATTTCTACCTTCATGTTGAGTTTGCGCAGCACATTATTCGAGTCGTTTACTAGGTTATAGTTATGATACGCAGTGATAAGAAGTCTTTTGTTTATAAACAGCGTTTGGATTAATGTATTTCGTCTCATGTCTTAGCCTAGTGCCTTGACCCTTACAACAAAAGAAAGCAGAAGTAAACATGACTGTGAATTCCTCTAGGTTTAAGTTTCAATGCTGTATATGTTACAGTATACAAATGTACAATGAACTTTGTTCCGATTAAAAAGACCGACTTTGTGATGCAAGGACAGCAGGTATTGTATCTTTTAAAAAATATTATAGCTTAACTTTAGATATGACATAGAGGCTTTTCAATTCATGACCATTTGGTTAAAATTGGGCTGGATTGTGATGTTGGCTTTATACATATAAACCTGTATATAAGAAAAACTTAAAACAATTAATGTTCTTGTCAGAAATCGCAAGACATAGAGCTCTTAAACAAACACATTGAGTAAGTAGTCTAAAAATGTACTGCCTATAATAAAAGTGTTATAACCGTCTTACGGCATGCGTTTGTGTTTGTTTTTAAGTGTTGTCAAACAGAATAAGCAATTAAAATAGTTTTAGCTCGTTCACGCACCATCATCAATTTCAGCTTCGGAGAGAAGATGAGTTCCATTGTTGTTGTAACTCATTGAAAAGTATGTCATCACAGCTGTCAAGGAAATAACCGTTGGTACGACATACCACATGTAAGCAGCAAAAAGGAAACCTATCACGCCCTGTGTCGGTGTTGCTGCTATTCGGCTCTGCCAGTTTGCTTGGTCACAGAAACTTATTGAAGTTGCCATGAAGATAACAACAACTCCATATATAAGACCACTCTCGGTGCGAAAGGTCAAATAAGAATTTTCAAATTTTCCGTCAGGTCCTTTGAGACAGACGACAGCGTTGTACATGGACTCGTTGTCGTTGATACTTTCTCTTTTTCAGGTGAAGGGAAGAAACTCGTGTAGAGCATGTACACAGTAATCGCAATGAATGTAAGCGCTGTGTTGAAAACGAAATGTAGTTTATGGTACCAAGGCCTCCGATCATGCAATAGGAACCGAACAACACAGCCAGAATCAGAAAAATAAACTCGTTGTTAGAATTCTTGCTGAGGACCTCTATGGCTGATTTTCCAGCTAACATGACACTTGTGCTCACAATTATGTTGGTAATAAGTGCCAAAATGCAAAATATTATATGTGCCAGTTTTCCGAAACGTGCATATGCAATCTGTGGAATAAGAAAAAGCAGATGAATCTTATTCACTATTTTACCATAGGTGCAAAAATAACATATCTACTTTGTAGGGACTGAGTAATGTACACAACGGCACAATGTCATGAAGCAGACTATTTTAGGTACCTACACATACGTATTTGCTATAAATAATAATGGCATTGTAAATATCTTGAAATTTCTGTCATATCTTTGGAACAAAATACTTCAACATCAACCTTTTCAGTAAATATTAAATTGCATATCGGAATGAATATATATTAATCGTGTACTGTTATGTCTGTTACTACTGCGAGATACGTTTTGTGGGAAAAACAGATTATTGTCAAATACAACGTAGATCTAATTATATTTGGTTAATTCACTTGCATACAAGAATGGAATGTAAATACCTTTGGGAATGTTTTGGCACCAGGAGCACGTGTCTTCAGATACAGCGACAATACAGGGAATAACAATATATCCATAACCACACCAACAGCTGCCCATAAACTCCCACCCAACCCGGACTGTGTATACACAAAAAAGAATACTGTCGTTAGAACTATTTTGTTTATCATATTTGATATCGCTATTAGATTATTGCGGGTGACAGGCAGAATTATAATCCGACGGCATTGAAGAAGTAAATACAAATGTTTGAAATTATAAATGACAGTTATAAGGTCATATTTCACATTGTTTAGAGAAATTCGTGTAGACAGAATTGATTTTTGAATTATATATCTATAATTTAGTTTAAAAGCATACTTAACTTGCTTGTTATTGTCAGCAGGCATTTCAAGTGGTTACGTCACTGTGACTGCTGTCAGACTGAGGCTCACGCGGCCTCCTGCGTCAAAACAGTGTCCAAACTGTGTTCATCGTGGAAAATATTTTTTCTCAACGATTTATATAGACCAGCAATGAGAAGCAAAAATCCCCCAAAACCAAGCAACAAAAAGAAGGCTAGGTCACTTTTCTCGATCGTAGGAGCAATACTTAAAGGATAAATGTATGAATTGTATCTTTGTAAAGGCAATTTAATCTACAACAATAGGCTACTTAATGCAAACCACACTTTTATTTCATTTAAAGTATTAAAGGTCCATTACTAACACCAAATTGAATTTTCTTTTAAATCTGGAATTGTAACAGGAAAATACAGTTTGAAACTGGCTTCTAAAACTTTACAATAGCCGTGGAGTATTTCCCTGTTTGAAATACTGCGGCAAAAGAACGAGTGAATATGTGTGTATTTTCTTAGATTGACCTTGGTGGTCTTTTTGTCCTACTTTCGCTATACTGAATGTTGTGAACAGTTAGACATATTCTTTGCACATCATTGGAAGTAAATTTCTTCAGTCATAATTCAAAATAGGCATGTTGTTTATGTACAACCTATTTACAGCCCCTTTTTAGGAGATTTCTGGAAAATTACAATTATATTTGAAAATGGATAAATAACCTACTTTCGTTTTTGAAAATGCAAAATATAATTTATTAAGTCTTTTGTTAAACTCATATTTTCAACACAAAATAGTCACATTCAGTGCAGTATGTCACATTTTTCCTTCTGAGGAGACGCCCGTTACGATTCCAGATTAAAAAGAAAATTCGATTTGGTGTTAGTAATGGACCTTTAAGTAAACCAAAGAATGCATAACACTTTTAATTTTATTTCATTCATTTCAATTATAGTACATGTATAAATACGCCAAACATATGCCATATAGTGATGTTCTTTTGTATTATATATGTATTGTATTCGTTCAGTAAATATTATTGTATAAACATGTAATTATATGCTGATTCAACTATGTATATGTGTTCTGTATATATTGCGTTGTGACAAATATAATGAAATATGATTAAACTAAATTGTTAGAAGAGACGACATTAAGAGTCACTGAGGAAGGAGATGGTATGAAGTTTTAGAAGAGAAGACATTAAGTAGAGTTTGTTTGAAAAGACTCTAATGACTGATGCCAGTCAGATACAAACAACGAATTTGTCTTAAAGACAAGATCTACTAACCATTGCAAATAAAATAGTAATCATAAATTGCATGTTCAGTTTTTATTATAATTACACTGAGTCATTTGAAACAAAATGTACAAGTAACTATCTACGTTTATTGAGCAAGTTGTCAGTCACGAACGTCGGTCAGTGAACCTAATGTGTTTCCTGTTTTGATAACCCCCAGGTGCTAGCTTTTTATGCAAATTACCACCATAAATAATTTCAACTTTCAATTGTTTGCTAGCGGGCTCATATAATTATTTATATTATTATTATTATCATTATTATTATTATTATTATTATTGGGCTACCTCAGGTTGTTTAGGTGAATATCCGTGAGAGGTTTGTGAAATATAACAAATGATGAACATTAAAGTCACTATGAGAGTTTACGACATGTTTCATATATGGCAAGCATAATTTAGATCAGAGCTTCCGTTGCCGACTTAATGAAATTTGTTCAAATGAGTTGTAAAAGTCTGTGATACCTGTTTCTGCATTTAAGTCAAAGATCGGTAGCAGAAAAACGTCCTGCAATCGAAATTATGACTTACCAAATAGTATATTTCGTTGGACATATACGTCGATTATATTGGTTGTGAGCATTTGTTTTTACAATGTGACAAGCATCATCGTCCGACACCCTCGTTTGTTGACTCCGCTACTTTACTTACCCCGCATATCATCGTGATGTATGGGAAGTAGCAGAGTCAACAACTGTGAGGGACCGACAATGGACAAACACTTGTACTGGACAGACATCCATAAGACAGCCTATGATTTAAGAAAGAAAAACAACTTAGTAAAGGGGATTCTGTCTGGTAAGCAAAGAAAACAAAAAAGCTTCCGTTCACAATAATTGCATAGTTATCCTTGATAAAAGATAGCTGTAGGTATAATATCTTTTATATCATTTCTCCTCATACTCTCTTGCCCTTGTGACCACAAGTGAAACCAATAGTGAAAGGTAAATGTGAATTTTCTTTCCTCTCTTAATACCTTTCGCTTTTCATACTCTTTACATCCACGCTGTCTCAGTTCTGAGGCTGTGTGTAACGGTGCTTCTAAACATGCATTAAGCTCACTGTTTTCATTCACCCAGGATGGATCAACATGATCCATGAAGTACTGAGAGTTAGGTATATATATTCCGTCGTCACTTTCTTCGTCTCGTTCACCTTTGTAGAAATACGGAGAATTTGATCTATTACTTTTTGCGGGTTTACGCAAGTCTTCCTCAGTTATATTATTATATCTTAAGAAATTTTCAGTTATATAAACGGGACCCGTAGTTCCAACAGGGTGCCCACTAGGATTTGCCAGTTGTAGATTTAAAAGCATTTGCTTATAAAACGGATGTTTCGGCCTACACAACAATACTGCCGAGCTCAATATTGCATTATGATCATACAGAATACTGGAGTGTTCAAACGGTTCCGTCGGTATAATACAAGCATATTTTGTTGTTGTTTTATTAAGTGACCTAAAATTCTTTACGTCCAAATCTACATAAACACCACCATATTCATATAAGACAGCAAGACGTAGTAGGTCTGACCTTTTGACATCGTTTTCCCCAAAGCTGTCATACACATCTATAAGGTACGGATGATGCTTTTCCAGAAGCATGCGACCAGAAACATATGTCCAAAATCTGTATTGCCATGTCGGATTGTGCTTCACGAATGACCTCATTGCACTAACAAACTGATCAGGTACTAAAGGAGTGTTACATATTTGATGAATGATATGCGGAATTCTGATTGAACCATTCACTCTATGAGGAAATTCAGCTGCCTCATATGACTGAAAAGTGGGATAAGTTATATTGTCGACTCCAATAGGCCGTGTGTCATTTTTTTCGATCTCTGTATCTTCCTCTGCATCAAGCCTATCGATAAGTAAATCTTGACGGCTTTCTTCTGAAATGAAGTAAATGAACTTTGACAGTTTACATGAAATGTTTAGAAGCTACAACAATGGGAAAAAGGTATGAAGAAGAGCGTAATAATAGATGCATGTTATGGGTAAGTCTTCAGATTACTGTTATGATTTTAGGTGAAGAGATATATCATATATATGTGTCTCTATGCAAATGTTAACATTTATTTTCTCACTTTTGAGATTCATATGTCCCCGCATTTACCGGTGATAGGTAACCTTATCCTTCACCGCTTATCCCCTCATCGCTGCCGGACTATTTTTACGTTAATTATAAGCAGACATAAAAATTGAAAAAATGTTACATTTGAAACAAACATAGGGTTTTGGGTATTTATTTGTATAGATCATTTTCTATCCACCTATAGCAGTTTTGAAGTAAAATTCGAGAAAAAGTTGATTTTCATACGTCCAAAAAAAACTCGGCATCCTCATTAGTTGCATGTAAAGTTTTTGTATCGTTTAAAACACATCATTGCGAACATCAGTATATAAATCATCGTGCTACATTGTGTTCAATCAGAAAGTATATCAATCCATCAAATCAATAAAATTAATATAAAACATATATGCTTCAAATGAAGTTATTGTAAAGAATTGTCGCGTAGATTTAATACATATAAAAATTTAGTTATTTACTTACCAATGTAATATGCCATGTCCTGTATCTTGAATAACCGAGCCCCACAGTACACCATAAGAAACATAGCTACACACAGAAGTGCGAACGTTTTTTGTGATATAAACTCTTGGAGTTTCCACATTTCTTTCAGATACAAATCAAAATATATCAGAAGAGTCTGTCGTCTGTTTTCGTTTAAACCGTATGTGTGGTGATACATACATGTAACTCAATTAAAAGTTTTTAGTTACATTAGCGGATAATTTTAGTTTGAACGGGATAACCGCAAAATCATAGCATTACTTACAGCTATTTCCGCGTAATGAATTGTTAATTTTATATAGGTAGGTTGCAATGTACATCACGGATTCCTGTGACACCTGACCAGACACGGCGTTTTCTCCTGTTCTCTAGATATTTGCAACTTTTAACTCCAGACACTGTGTACAACCTGATGTTTTGTATCTTTGTAAAATAAGTAATCTACCAAATACTATTTAACTCCAAATGTTGGTATTCAAGTACAGTTATTCTAACGTTGGCAACATTCAGTTCAATCGTTTTGAATATACGAAAATGTGTGTCGTCTATGCAGTACTCCGTATACACGTGGACAGATTTCGTTATTGAAAGTAGAAAAACATGAAAGGAATGACATATTGACTCTTTAGACTTTTTGGATATGGTTTGCTAGTTATGTATCCGTAAATTTGAAGAATTAAAAGCAGCATATGATCTGTTACAAATAATCTTTTGATAATTCGTCACCTTTTTCAAGTAACTTGATATAAAAAGAGGACAGATTTTGTTTAAACGTTCGGCTGCCTAAGTTGTAATGGTCATGTTTTTTATTGAGAAAAGTAAACAAATATACAAGTTATGATATATTCTCCGTTAACATGGAGATGGTATTTAGGGATTGCATTTATGTCTGCGCACATGATTCTTTTATTTCTGTGGGTAACATGTCACCCAGTAAACGCACACTTCTTATTAGCCTCAGAGTACCAATTACCGACAGTACTCCATGAAAACAAATACAGTCAAGAAAGTCATTAATGTTTTGATATATTCCAGTAGACACAATGTAGGCCTCACATTTCTTACATATATTTAATTACGTTATTTAAGAGAATGACACGTGACAGCAGTTTTAAAATGACAACATTTCATCCAAGGGGACCAATTATCGACATTTCTTGTGTCGAGTCAATACAAGGGGAAATAAATTCTAAAACTTCAAAGTTTCAGCAACTGTTGGTCAGTGCCTTTCAAAAATGTTGTTTTGGTAAAGAACAAATATTTACCATGTGAAAGGAAATAGTTGGAAAATATCCTTATAGTCTCCATACAAGGAAACATTGAAGATTTTACAAAATCGCCGGCTAAAAATAGATTGAAATGAGGACATTTACTTAAGCCAATACCAGGCCTTTCAAATGAGCTATAAGATTAAATCAAAAGATGGTCAAAATTCCAAATAACTTTGAAATAAACGCTTACTGTCGATAATTTGAACCTGTCGATAATTGGTACCCTACGCTTTCTTGTTCACATTTTAGGTGCAAACATTTATTTTGTACGCATTAAGGAGAATACTTTGAGATCGGTTGTGCACATGGTTGATATAAAAAGCCATAAAATAATCAAAGCGCTGTGAGCGCTGAAGGCCTGGGGGCTATAGATTAACTCCCCTAAAAACAACTTTTGACCTTTGTGATTTACGCTGAACCTTACCTAAAGCGCGGGTCGAAATGTGCATAGGGCGAAATTTAGTATATGACACAGAATGA
>JAUMHA010411091.1:0-10755 GCA_032359765.1 Saxidomus gigantea
GAGATTTACCTGACTGCAATTTCCAGCCAGTTTTAGCCAAAGATTGAATTTGATTGGTTGCCAAAAAGTAGGTCAATCGCGGTGAGTGCGATTGACCTAGTGTCCACACACATTAATATTGACACGGACTTTTATACACATGGGATAAAGTTCCGTGAAATTGCAGAATCGGGACTTTGCAGAAAGTTCTGTAAGATATACAATTTAGCACATGCGCATTGGTATAACCCGGCTAGTGACTAGAGTTACCCGAGTAACTAGTTCGAAAATAGTCATCAAACGTAAAATGTTTCATCAATAAATCAAGCAACGAGTGACGTCATCAATACGTGTGTATTTACACGGGTATCTTGGCAAAAGTTTGGAGCTGGCCTCCATCATATTATTACAAAAGTTCATGCTTGATATAACCTTTTAAAATGGTAACAACTTTAGCTTTCGTTAATAAACGCATACTTTGTCTCTGGGCCCCGATTTCACGAAAATTCTTATTAAAGTGATTACTCAGTATTAACTGCTCAACTTCCAGCACCTTGCACAGTGTTGCATGTTTAATTCATTCGTATTTCCCCAGGAGTATTATCCGTCTGTGGAATTGTTTCCCCCTACACATCCAGTCTAGCCCCAGCCTAAACATATTTGCTGAGCGGCTTGACCCTTTCATTAAGTTCTAAGTCTAAATATCCTGTTTTTAACTAAAGTCTTGTAGGCTTTTTGAATCTTTTATCTATCAGACGTTTTCTGTTTCTTTGCTGGCAGTTAAAAAATATTTCATTTCAGTACCGAAGTTGTTGATTTACCAGTCATTGTTAATTTTGGCCTTGATGTTTGTTTACAACATGTAACTTTACATGAACACTAGCCTAATTAATTTGGCGTTTCAGTGTGACCCCTTTCACAGATCTGCTATTTCATAACTGTCACATGTCTACGCCTAATTTTAATGTGCTCCATAATAGGCAATAAGTGCAGTTTCAATATTAGGTACAACCGGGGCATAATGCACAATTAACCTAGTTAAATTACAATTTTTCACTCTAAAATGAAGAATTAAATACATCTTTAAATGAAAACTTAAGATTTTATGAAAAATCTCTCCACTTTATAAAATTTGAAGGTTTAAACCTAAACATGCAAGTTTACACATACGGTTTATTTTTATATTTCACCGATCGATGCAGGTGTGTAAATAGGTAAACATAACTTGGAATTGAGTTAGTATCATTTTTAAACTTAATCCTATCATCCTGATGAAGGTCATTATATGACCGAAACCGGTCGATACCTAGTAAATTAGTTTAAGTACACCTGGTCTTTGACGTGTCGTTCCTCTCCACCCTCACTTATAATCTAGTTTAATCCTATCATGTTAAATCATAAATGCATTTAAATATTGGATTTTATTGTTTTAAGTTCCCAACAGAATTTTGTTGGGGATGTGTTCCCAGCTATTGGCACATCAAAGTGAGACGTACAATGTAGAAGGCGGACAACTCTAAAATGTCAACCTGTAAAATCGGTCTGCCTTCGAAGTGGAAAAAGTGAAACTACATGAACACGGGCTATGCAGACTGGTTTATTTTACATGTTGAATAACGCAGCAGTGTTTCATAAATACTTGCAAGATCAGACTTTGATCTTGCAAGTATTTATGAAACACTGCTGCTGATCATCAGAGTAAAATACCAGAAGCAAGTTAATGTAATTGGACCATTTCAATATTATTTTCTCCACTGAGAGATAGCACAGAAACATTGCATGAGAAATTGAAGTTTAAGCTTTGAATTACTTCCCTTTCAAGGAGTCTGTCGGACTGCCTGGGCTCAAAATCAGTGAGTCTGAGACAAATTTTAAGGAGTTTTGGACTCCCAAATTCAGGTTATTTTCGAACACTGTGTATAAACCAAAAGTCAATGTTAAAAGAACAGGTGTTGATATCGAGTTAACATAGAGTGCATCTTAATATTTTACAAAGGTTGCTGATTGATGAGTGTGTTGTCTGGATTTTATCACATTTTATAAAAAGAACCAAAGGGAATCAGCCTGTTTGTAATGACATACCTACTTTAAATAAATGTTTTATTGTATTGTATAGCCTATTCTCAGCTTAAGATTGACTCATGTTTGACATTTAACCAATCAGAATTCAATACAACTTCATTCAATGGTCAGGCACTATGAGAAGAAGTGCAGTATACAATAACCACAACTATATCTTGACTAATTACAGAGTTATTGCCCTTTGTTACTTTTCCTTGTATGGAGCATAACTTGTAAACTACTGATTGGAATCTAATACATTTTCATAATGGCCAAGCACAGTGAGAGGAAATGCAGTGTACAAGAACCATAACTGTTTCTTGACTCATGACAGAGTTATTGCCAAGAACCATTTCTCTATTTATTTTTTGTACAAGGTTGAAGGTATTCTGTCAATTATAACGTCTTCAGTTGACAAAGCAGTCTTGTGGGGGTATTGATCATATTTAGTGATTGGTCTAGTTTTACTTGTTTTGAAGAACAATTTGTAGGATTATCAACATAATTACAAAAAAATACATTATTTTGTAACATAAGAATCAATCATTTTATTATCATATGATTTCTTTTTCCCCCCCATCTGTTTGCAAGTTTATAAGAGATTGTATATAATGTATTTCAGCCAGAGTCAGTTAGCATTAAAGTTGTTGGTAGATGTCGACCTTTGACCCCTGAAGAGAACAAGAAGGGTGTGAAAATAGGTGTGAATGTATCAGGGGATAAAGTCACAATCCAGGGAGGAAAGGTTTGGCCTTTATATCTATATTTTATTTCAGTTTTGTAATGTTTACTAATAAAAAGATTTATATTTGTTGATTAGTAGGTGACATATAGTCCACCTTCATGGTCAAGTGGTTAGAGTCGCCTACATGAAGTCACTGTTAGCTGTAATAAATTAAGGGTCATGGGTTCAAGTCCTGCTACTGACTATGTCTCTTTTTGTGAGAAAGTAGGCAGTTTCTTACAGAGGATAGGAGTCAAGTACTGGTTCTTCCCAGGAACGATTGTTATATAAGTAAACTGCCTGTCTGTTGAAATGACTATAATACAATTGTAAGGGGTGTTAAACGTCTACAACAACAACAAGAACAATAGGTGGTATTATGTGAAGAATCAATAAACTTACATAAGATCAGATGCAGATGGCAAGCTCATGTAAGCCATGTGCCAAATATTGCAGGGTATTTGGAAAACATGCAGTGTCTGAAAGCTTTAGACTGGTTTATGAGTTAAGGAAATGAAGCGATTCTGTAAGCTCTGTATCACAAGCAACAGATATATCCTATAGTAATTAAGTACACAGTAACAATATGTATGGACAATTTTATGTACATGTAAGATATGGCTAATTGGAGAACAAATAAATGTAAACTGTCAGGAAATAAAAATGAAAGCACTTACCATATGTGACAGGAACCAGGTATGTGATTTTGCCTTTGTGACTAGTATAAATCACGCTGTTCAGTTTGATCACAGTTGACAAAGTTAGCTATTTAGAGCTATTTGAGCACTCTCAAGCAGTAAATGAAAAATTGAAAGATACAAGCTGGGCTTAGCTCACGTAGAAATTTAATATGACTAAATTGGGGAATTAAATTTGACAATTTTCACGTACTTTTTACAGGAACAGGCCTTCAGCTGTGATGGAGCATATCCACCAGAGAACAAAAATGTAAGTGAGAAACTGCAAAAATAAAAATGTGTAAAGAAAAGCATTTCATTGGATATTCAAATTGTTTACGGTCTCATTGGATAGAACTTGAGCTATGTTAGTGGTGTTGCAGGGGATCAAACCTGTGACTGCTAGTGTACTTGACCACAGGTCTGCTCTGGTGTGTCAATTGTTTTCCTTGGATTCTTGCTATATTGATTTGACAGAAAAGATAAATAAATTTTGATCAGTGACTTTTAAATATTTCAGCATTATAACTCAAGAAGTTATTTTGCTAATTTGTGTCTCAGAGTAGGCCCTAATTCTACACTAAACTTAAGAAAAGGCAATATTTTTAGAAAAAAATAAATACAGCATGAAAGATGTTAAAAATGACAGCCTGTAACCATTATTTCAAGACTTGTCTTAATGCTTGGTGCTACCCAAATCTTCAGTTATAATTTCTCATACCATATTTAGTTGAGAGAGATAAGTTACACAAGGAAAGAGTGAGTCAAATTTTGTGAAACCATATTTAGTTGAGATGTATATTTATTTTAGGGCCAGATATACAAGGAGAGAGTGGAGCCTTTGGTACACAGAGCCATGGAAGGCTACAATGTCACTGTGCTGGCATTTGGAGCTGTAAGTCTGTTTTAATACATCTTACTGGTAGAAATTTATAGCGTCAATTTTCAAAAAGGCAGAAGCCAATTGTTGAGACATTTTCGTAAAATTTATCTAATGGATCTATTCCGAATTGCAAAACATGCTTGTTTTTAATGATAAGATTTCAGGGGGGGTGTTAACATAGAAAAACAGCGTGTTAGATGAAAAAAACAGGTAAATTTCTAAGTTTTCCAATATTTTGATATTCTACATGTGTCTGCACAGTCAAACATAATGCAAACATGTAGGAGAATCATCGGAGAAGTGACAGGCATGAGGCACATTCCTGGCAAAAGTGCATTGTTTGATAAAGATTTGTCTTCAGGAAAAGTTGAGGTTTTGTATATTTACTGTGGCTGAATTAAATTTAGTTTTGTTTCTAATACATGATCAAAATTGCCCACAAAATATATTGACTTTGTTGTATGTGTTTTTACAGACTGGCTCTGGTAAAAGTATGTTAATGATGGGAACAGAGGATGATCCCGGAATGATACCAAATGTAAGTTATAAATGAGCCCAAATGTGTGCTAACAAATATTTGGACATGTACATTATTATTGCCAGCAATGCATGTGAATGAAGTGCAGATATTCCCTTTAGTATTGGCTCTGAAAATATTTTTGATATTGCTTGAAATCCCATTGATTTTCTGTGCTTATTTTCATGTTCCAAGCATTTTTTTCATAAATTTAATTAAAGTGACATTATGCACATTTCTTTTTTCAAGAAAAAATCCATCTGAAATAGGTGTGTGTAAAAAGGGTAGAGGAAATAGTAGCTTTTAACCCAATACACCAAACTCTTTCTGCTACCAGTACGAAATAATAACTTTACAAATATTGCTTTTCCTATTTTGACTGGGAGAGTCAATTTAAAAAAACAAACAACTGCATACATGAGTTGCTTCACTTCCACTGCCGAAATCTCTGAGTCTCTACCAATAACTACAACAACACAAGGGAGATCACTGCATAGGAAGGAACTATTATTTTATTTGTCCAATTTTTTCATTTCTAAAGCACCAACTTCAAATACTAATGTGGCATTATCATTAGTTTTACACATTTAAATGCACAGCAACCTAAAATTACTTTTATAAAACTGTCACTCAGATAACAATTTATGCAGTAAGATGAGCATAATGTCACTTTAAGTGCTAACTGGATTACAAAAAAATGTATATGCATGAAATACACAAATATGTACGTGAATGGTAACACTGATATGTTGATATGCATAGGGTAGCATATTTATCACTCTTGTTTGTTTAATTTTTTTCATACAGTCTTATGATGTTCTACATTCATTAAATTTATTGAATACAAAATGCATAATTTTGATTCAATTGAAGTTAAAAGGTTTGGTATTCTTACTTTAGTTAATCTACACGTAGTGCCCTAAGATTAGTGGAGTACATTAATTTTATTTTGTGTTTTACAGGTGAACAGAAGTATATTTGAGATAGCCAGCAAGCAGGGAGGGAAGGATTTTATGATTAGCGTGTCGTATGTAGAGGTACATGTAGTTGGTTTGACTAGTATAAAACTTGATTTTTCCAAGAAAAATTCTGGTTTTAGTTTCCCAGTTTATCTTTATCTATATTTTTCTCTCAGTGCAGAAGGTTATGAATTGTGACTTCTCATATATTTCTCCTTGACATCATTGAGTTTTGTGTGATCCCCAGCTGCCGTCAATCAGACATAGTTACCACATTAGTAACCACCCTTTTTTGTACTTCATGGGATAAACATCATGACAAAGTTTAATCAAACCCCTCATAAAAACGTTATTTTAGTTTTTAAAAAACAGTTCCGGGTATGGAAAATGACATGTAATATCTGTGGAACAATTTCTAGCTTCAGTAATTTTTGTTGTCATTAAATGTCAAATGACTTGTAACTGCAGACCATCCTGTAAAAGTATTCTCAGGCTTTCCACTAAATTAAATTAAATGATATTCACTTAAGAAATTGTAGTAACGGAGGCAACCAGGTATGTTTATTTTTTAACATTGATAGAGGTTTTTCTAGCATTTTAATGGTGATTTCAGACAGCTTTTATTTTGGATATCATGTCTGATTGACTCTTGTATTAATATTCATATTTTAGATATGATAGTCTTAAAATTAATCTGAACTACTTGCTGAAATTCATAATTTCTTAAGTTTTACTGACATCAAAATTGTCAATAAAATAGGTAAAAAAGTGTCTTAAAGGTCCATTATTAACACCAAATCGAATTTTCTTTTAAATCTGGAATTGTAACAGGAAAATACAGTTTGAAACTGGCTTCTAAAACTTAACAATAGTCATGGAGTATTTCCCTGTTTGAAATACTGGTGCAGAATAATGAGTGAATGTTTGTGTATTTCCTTAGAGTGACCTGGGTGGTCTTTTTGCCTACTTTCGCTCTATTGAATGTTGTAAACAGAGATATACTTTGCACTTAATTGGAAGTAAATTTCTTCAGTTATAATTATCTACAACCTATTAAAAGCCTCTCTCTGGAAGACTTCTGGAAAATTACAAAGCTTTTTGAAAACTGGAAAACCTACTTTCATTTTTGAAAAGGCAAAATATGATTTATTAATTCTTTTGTTAAACTCAAATTTTCAACACAATATAGTCACATTCGATGCAGTATGTCATATTTTTCCTTCTTGGAAGACGCCCGTTACGGTTCCAGATGTAAAAGAAAATTTGATTTGGTGTTAGTAATGAACCTTTAAAGAAGGGGTAAAATGCTTCGCTGAAAAGCAAAAATTCAATTTTTTCTGGCGGCTTCGTCCTCCACACCCCTGCAGACCCCTGGCTTATTTCAAGGATTGAGAATTTAACTCTGTTGACACCCCTGACTAATGCACAATACATGTGACTTTTGTAAGAGCCTGCTGTCAGATGTTTCTTTCGTTCAAGCTTTTCATGAATATTTAAGGGGCTAATAAACTACTGTGGATGATATACATCTACAGTAGACATTTCTCCAGCTGTACTTAATTTGGCGTCTGCTTAATAAGTCCAACTTGGATGATATATTGCAATAGGGTCTGTCTCGTGTTACTTTTTTTCATGAATTATGGTATCTGCAAAAAGCTAATAACATAGGAGGATTTCAAAAAAATCCAAAACAAATGTCAGCAAAAGTGTGAGATTTTACCTTCACCTTTTTAGAGCCACATGTTTCTGCTTGATCTGATATTTCATTGTTTTCACATCTTGTCTTGCTGTTGAAAAGGTGTTTAGTTTTTATGTAAAGTCACAGCTGTTGTTTTGTGTACCTATGGTTTTTCAAGTAAATTTTTGCAATTGCGGTTACCGCTGCGTCGGTGTTAGTGTCGGCTTGCCCATTTGGTTGAACTTTTTGCACGCAAGCTACTGTCATTGGAATTGATTAGTACTCAGAGGTATCAGACAAGCAGGTTAAATAACTATTGACAGAATTCAGTACATTTTATGACCCTTGTTGACTGAGAAATTTTGGTTAAAGTTTTGCAAGTAAGCTGTAATTTGATTAAAGTTTTGTTCGAAAGTTACTATCATGCACATATTTCAATAAGCACCTCAAGGAGTGATTTGAAGTTGAGAGAAAGTATTCATGGCTATCTGACAGTCAAGTTAGATAACTCTTGACTGAATTTAATTCAATTATGGTTCTTGTTGGACTGGACATTTTGGTTAAAGTCTTAAATGCAAGCTACTATCATGCACATAATATCTCATTATCCAGTAAAAGGATTGATTTAAATCATCATTAATCTCTTCTGGGGTATTAGACAATCAAGTTTGATAACTCTTGGCTGAATTTAATTCAATATTCAATTTATGGCCGTTGTTGGACTTAGACATTTTGGTTTAAGTATGCAAGCTACTATCTTGCACATATCTCATGAACCAGTGACAGGATTTTTGGCTCGACTATTCAGAGAATATGGAGACCTATCATCAGCATTGCAACTTTGGTTAAAGTTTTGCCTGCTAGGTACTAACATGCACATATCTCAGTAACCGCTTATGATATTGACTTGAAACTTCATTAATGCCTTTAGGGGGTGTCACACATTCAAGTTAGATAACTCTTGTATAAATTTAACACAAGTTATGGCCCTTGTTTGACTTTGAAAATTTGGTTAAAGTTTAGCATGCAAGGTACTATCATGCACATATCTCAGTAACCACTAATGATTTTGACTTGAATCTTCATTAATGTCTTTAGGGGTGTAACTCAGTCAAGTTAGATAACTCTTGTATAAATTTAGTACAAATCATGGCCCTGATCATAATAATTGTGAGAGATCTTTCAAGTGTACTATCAAAATTGTTTGACTAGCCTAGCCGGGTGTCATCTGACAGCTCTTGTTCTCTTTTACCCTGACATTGCTAAATTACTAGTCCACCTTTCAAATTAGACAGTTCCATTGACTGTTCAAAGGGGTGCTCATGGAAATTTTACTGACGTAAAAGGGATGAGTAGAGGTCATGATTAGACTGCTTGGAGGTGCAGAGTGGTCATGATCTGCACTTCTTGCCAGAGGAGAATCACATGCTGCCAACAAAGAGGGTTGAAACTGTAAGCTTTCTCAATAGGTTCTTTGAGCAAATCCCGTAAACAAGTTGAACCAATGTTTGTGATATTCAGTGTAATTTAGTAACACATCAAAGTTACTGGGCTGTCACTATTTATTGATTTCCGCAGTAAAATGCAGCAGAAGAAAATAAAAACCAAAATTTGTTAGACTTGTTTACAATTGCAATTTTTCTGATTACATACACATTTCAACCGCCCAAAAAGAAACAAACAATACTTGGCACTGAACAGAATTTTGTAACACTGAATTCACGTTGCGATTAGCATCAGTAGCCAAATTATGAAATGTAGAATTCCTGAGAATACAAAAAAGTGCTCAGCTTATTGGGATCATGAAGGTTACTTATTATAATGGTGAAATCTGTCCACTTAATAGCTTTACATTGTTTTTGCTGATTGCAAGGCTTATTTGGTGGGTTCCTTTATTTTAAGGTTATTTGAAACTGCTGGCAGACAGTTTCTCCTTAAATCCTGGAGAATATGAGAAAACAGACAAAGTAATAAATAAGAATTAAATATTTGAGAAGCAAAAAAAACAAGTTTGTAGCAGCTGCAATGTATTAGCACCTTGAATTTTCCATTATGATTTTTTTATCTTAATCAGGAAGTATTCACAAAAATTAAATGTCCTTGCATAAATAACTGTAATTTGCTAGTCATGAATGGTGTTTTCTAACATTATTTCTCGGTTTTGCTGGTTACCTAAAAATCTAGAATTACTGAATTACAGCCAATATGCCATACTTAGGTAAATGCAAAAATATATACATATACAATTTTTGTTTATTTCGTAGATTGTGGATGAGAAAATGACAGACCTGTTAAATCCCCACACAAATCCAATGAATATCAGGCAGCATCCAACAAAGGGAATGTAAGCAGAATTTTTATAGTGTTTCTTTACGTCTACCAATCAAGGTTTAGTATAGAGAATATATAAGAGTTGCATCGTAGAGGCGTGTCACAATTTATATATGCTTCACATATTTTGTTTTACACCTTGCACCTCATAAAATTTAGGTAGGGATGAGCTAGTGTGACCAAAATTTGACTTATAAAATAACACGTATAGGGAGGGGTTGATATGCATCTGGGGTTACTGTGACCAAGATTGAGGCCCCTTTTCATTAGTAGGGGTATGAATCTTATGCAGTCTTTGCTCCAGCATTTTACACCCACATGATCTTGCTTGCGTTTGGATATTAGACGTAATACAATCAATAAAAAACTGAAACAAAACAAAAAAATAACTGTATTGTAGCTAAGTGGTAATTCTTCAGTTACATTTTGTATTTGAAAAAAAGGGATTAAAATTGATTCAAATGAGGTGGTATTATTTTTACATAACATTCTTTTTAGTATTTTTACATAACAATCCTTTTTAGTATTTTTATGTAACATTCTTTTCAGCTTTGTTGATGGTCTGTCAGAAATCATTGTGAAGAGTGCAGATGATATTGCTCAATACTTCGAGCAAGGAACCAGGGCCAGAAAAATGGGAGCCACAGATTTAAAATCTCACAGACCAAGGTTGGTATTCTCCATTTTGTTTTCAGTCTATTACAGAAAAGGTAGATCCCATCTCCTGGAAATAGAATGATTTATCAAGTCCATAAATCTAGCTTGTATTACATTCATTAGCTGCAGTATTTGCTTTTTTTGCTTTCCAGATTTTTATGCCCCCGAAGGGTGGCATATTAAAATCGCACCGTCTGTCTGTCTGTCCGTCCGTCCGTCTGTCCGTCTGTCTGTGCGTCCCCACTTACAAATTCGTGTCCGGACTGTAACTCTGTCATGCATTGAAGGA
>JAUMHA010411102.1:0-10755 GCA_032359765.1 Saxidomus gigantea
ATCATCCTTTGAAACATGCGGGCTCTATCAGACAGAGCAAAACAAATATGCATCCTGATCTATCTGTGTAACATAAACTGTTGTTTGGAATGTGTGACGTTTTCGTACGAAAAATATTTTTACAGATGTGTTTCTACTTTTTTGACATGTGAAGTATACGTTTTTGCTTTGAAAGGGGTTGGGGGGGGGAGGGGGGGGGGGGAAAGGTACAGAACCAAATTTTCACAAATATGTGATATATTCGTACGTATTTGTCACACATGTGCGAGGAATTCGTACGAATTTTCACACATGTGACGAATTCGTATGTGTGAAAATTAAAGTTACGGTTCAAAAGAGCTTTATGAATCGACAACTTATCGAATTGTCTCATTTGTTTCTGTCATTAAAAGGCATACTTATATACTTATATATAAATATCATTTTACATTAAGAGTTTTTTCTTGAAGTTGAAAATATTTATAAGAGCAATAGAGACAATGTAACACCTACTTACCGAGAATACTCATAGGGTCTGCCACAGATGTCACATATAAATCCGACGAGGCAAGATTTACCATAAATATTCCTTCAACTTTTCTCAGATTTTTACGAGTAAGCACACTCAGTAAAATAAGAATATTGCCAAATGTGCCTACGATTGTCGCCAATATGAGAACAATCAAACAAGGCAAGGCCACTTCAGTTTTAGAGGTTAAAAATTCATGTCTTTTGAAATATAAGGAAGAATTTTGCATTCCGGGATCATTTTCATCCATATGCATGTCTTCTAAATCAGAAGCCATTATAATAAACAATAAGTATTGCTTTTTGGAACTTCTGTGATGTAATCAGCCTTTGGATTTAATTATACCTTATATTAATTTATCTGTACAACTGTTTATCCAACTTCAAACATACACAAAACTGAAGAATATCAATAAACTGTTTATAATTAGTGTAAGCAAATACTATATAAGTACTGATTTATCCAGCATTCAAACGTTCCTAGTTTGTCCACGACAGCACATTGTGTACAAATGACTTATCTTCCAATGATACAGCTTCCTTTTGAATCGATAGGTGATAACACTATTTCGCAATTTCGAAAGCGATGAAAAATCATCCTCTATATAATATTCATTTATTTATCAAACAGTTTCCAGTGCAAAATATTATCTATGGTGATTGAGTTGAAAGTTTATATTATTTCTTTGAAAAAATCGTGTTTCACTGATGACGTCTTCCCTTCGCGATGATGGCATTGTCCGCCGATTCTTGTCTTACATTATTCACTGCTCTTAGTCGTTATCATTGTGTATGAATAATTACTGTGGAAAGCTGATTATATCTTAATGACTTCCTCAGTACAGCATTACAGATAAGTATATGAGAGCTTTAAGAAGCAGTAATTAAAGTTATCGGGTAAGCAAGAATAGTTTTCTTAAGTTTCTCCATACGCTGTAAGTGGCAAATAACCTTTCCCGTTTGGTTAATAATATGCTACCATGTAAAACGGCATAATGAGACTATTAGCAATCGTGGATAACTCCATACGAGAGTGGCACGGTTAGTCCCGTCAATAGCAATGTAGTACTACAATACTCCTCGGGAACATGCATCACTTTACATTGGCATCTCTAAAAATATGGTTGGTTTAAGCCTGTTGCCAAAATACAAATGCGAAGTACTTTGCAGGGCTGACACTAACTACATGTACATGTACAGTGAACTTTAATAGACTCCATGAGCGACGAGCTATAGGCCTACAGCTGCGACCCAGGCAGCTCGACACTCATTTTTTCGTCCTTGTAACTTTGTATTAATTTGGAGATATAAAAAATATTAAGCACAAATGTTCACCATGACGACGCAGTACCGTGTGCATTACCAAGTTAAAAACCATAACGACCAGGTCACAAGGGTTAAAGGTAAAAAATAAACATGCGTGCATCTCCCTGTTGGATTGTCACACATCGACGATTATAAGATAACTTTGATCAAAGTTAAGAGTTACTTTCTAAATATTTCTACGTAACATGTATGGTCCTAAACTAAGAGTTAACTATATAAAGAATAATTTATTTGAAACTGCCAAAATCAACCATCTACATAACAGCAGTCCTCTTCATTGAAACATTTGAATATAGCAACTGTCTTTCATAACAAAGGCTTTCGCTTAGACCTAAGCATTGAATATTCCTATGGTTCTGTGAAGACACACTTGTGACGAGTATATCTATTTCATTAATTGATAAAAAATCTAGCATCATATTTATCAATTGTATCCGTTCCTTTTCATGTTTACTTTTAATTATCTGTTCTTGTGTAACTTTATTGACCTGACACAATGCCCTAATTGAAATCAGTAAGTGACTGTTAAAAGTTATATTGCCGTGGCATATACAGTCGAACTTGGTTTTAAGAAAGGAACCACCACGATTTTAGAATCGTAGTTTTTGTTACAAGATGGCCAAAGAAATCGTCGAGACAATCATTCAGACCAATTTGGATGATGGCTGAGTAATAAATGTGACCTCTAGAGTGTTGACAAGGTTGTTCTTTGATTTTAACCAAAGATGATTGACATGTATTTCATCAAAACAAATCGTACAGACCAAGTTGCATGAAGATCCAATGAAAAATACAATAAGGCTTTTCGATTTGACATAGTAACCTAGTTTTTAATCCCAGACGACCCATATTCGAACTCGGCCTAGATTTCAACAAGGCAGTCTGACCAAGTTTCATGAAGGTCCAATGAAAAATGCAGACTCAATTGCATACACTAGGTTTTTTATGATTTGACCGGGTGACCTAGTTTTTGAGATTTTTTTTCTCAGATGAACAATATAAATATCGACCCGGATTTCATCAAGGCAGTTATTCTGAGTAAGTTTCATGAAGAGCAAGTGAAAAATGCAGTCTCTGTTGCTAAACAAGGTTTGGACAGACGACAGACATATGACAGGTGAGCTTAAAAGATTTTTAAGAGATTCGTTTTGTGTGAACATACGGCTAACTGATTTGGTGTTATACTATTTCAGATACCACATGATCTGGCCAGCCACTTCAAGGTGTAAAAGATCTCTTAGTGATACAAGCTGTATACAGTGTGTGAGTCTGGAAAAAATGACCAAAAAACATAACCAACATCTTTGGCAATATATCTATACATCCTTTAATTAAAATGCATTTGTAATTTTGTAATCCGTGTCTGAAAATAAAGATGTTGTTCTTGAATTAAACTGTTGGAAACGCGGAATTGTTTCCGGACGTCGGAACCTCCTATCAGCGTTGGGCCACATTAGCCCAAAATAAGTTTTGTTGAGATGGCACTGTGATTGCAAGTGGGTCTGGCCCGTACAATATTTTTCTCAGTGTATTTTATTGAAATTGTATTAAATACTACCGAACTTACAGGAAAACCGGGACTTTTCATCAGCAAAACGGTCAGAAAATAGGCTTGAAAGAATCTGTGTTATGTAAAAAATAGTAAGGAACCAGCATAAAATTTACAGATTTTCCCTAATTATTGGAAGCCTCATTTTTGTAAGTCAATTGTCTTTTTGTAACGGGGTTTTTTCATTTGTACAGAATGACTGGGATTATTTATGCAAAATAAAATTTAGTTCTGAAAAACATGACATTAGAAAATGCACTAAGGACCATAACTCCAAAAGCAATCTGACTGGAGTTGGTAGGGTCACAATTCCTTGTAGTAATTAACATTTCTAGTTTTTTTCAAATACTCAGAAGTATTTCTTAGGAATGCTCTCGACAACACCAAATGTATGTCAATCTAACCTAAACAGAGGATAATCAAGACGTATTGCCATGCGGTACAAAGTCCCCTCTCTGTTTGGAGCAATCTATAAAGAAGGTCGTACACATTTAGGATGTAGGTGGCTGGGTGCTGTGCATGACACACCCCGATCACAAGAATAACAACTGTGTTTAGTTATATTAAACCAGGTCCATGCGTGTGGAAGATACAGACAGAAAACACAATTGCATGTAGTGTTGTTTTAGCCCTGTGACCTTGGGAGTAGGTGATTGGGCTCTTGCGCACGACATACACTTGGGAGTATGGGTATTAAATTGTGTGAAGTTATATCAAAATTAGTCAATGCATGTGGAAGATACAGACTGGAAACAAAATTGCATGAAATGATGTTCGAGTCCTAGGTGTGACCTTGATCTTGGGAGTAAGCGACTGGTTTTTGACCATGACACACCCTTAGGGTATGACAAACAGTTGTGTGAAGTTATATCAACAAGAGGGCCAAGATGGTCCTACATCGCTCACCTTGGTACAAGTCCACTTGCCTGATGGAAGATCACTAGACAAGGTTATAAACCAAAAAGGTTTTCCTATATATATCTTTGTAAAACAAATGCCCGCCCCCAGGAAAAGGCCAATTTTAACCATAGTGGCATGATTTTGAACAAACTTTGAAGAGGTCTACTAGGCAATGCTACATGCCAAATATCTAAGCTCTAGGCCTTGTAGTTTCAGAGAAGAAGATTTTTTTAAAGTTTTTCCCATATAAGCCTATGTAAAACTAAGTGACCCCCGTGCGGGGTCAATTTTGATCCCTGGGACATAACTTGAACAATCTTGGTAAAGGTCCACTAGGCAATGCTACAAGCCAAATATATAAGCTCTAGGCCTTGAGGTTTCAGAGAAGAAGATTTTTAAAGTTTTTCCCATATTAGCCTATGTAAAACTAAGTGGCCATCCGTGCGGGGTCAATTTTGATCCAGGGGTCATAATTTGAACAATCCTGGTAGAGGTCTACTAGCCAATGCTACATGCCAAATATCTAAGCCCTAGGCCTTGTGGTTTCAGAGAAGATGATTCTTAAAGTTTATCCCATACAAGCCTTTGCAAAACAAAGTGACCACCCGCGCTTGGTCAATTTTGACCCAGGGGACATAATTTCAACAAACTTGGTAGAGGTCCACTAGACAATGCTACAAGCCAAATATCTAAGCTCTAGGCCTTGTTGTTTCAGAGAAGATTTTTAAAGTTTTTCCTATTTGTTGCCATAGCAACCAGAGTTCTGCATGGAATGGAATTCATTGAACAATTTTGGTAGAGCTTCTTGCAAGGAACATCCCTGCATAGTTTCATCAACATTGGCCTTGTGGTTTCAGAGATGTCATTTGAATCAAAATGTTGACCGACGACGGACAATCATCAATCAATAAAGCTCACCCTGTGACCTTGACCTTCAGAGCAGGTGGCTGATTGTTGCACATCATGACACACCATACCTGGGTAACCATTGTGTATAGTTTATCAAAATCGATCCATGCATGTGGAAGATACAGACAGGAAACAAAAATGCAGATGGACAGGCTGACATAACAGCGTAAACCTGTAATTCCCAAACCGGTCATATGACCGGTAGATGACTAAAAATTCCATCAAAGAGATGTGGTTTCTAGAACGTTAGCAGTGCAACCTTTGATGGAAAAATGATAGGCCATGTGTCAGCCAGATTCTCTGTTTAAGCAATATGTACAAAATAAAGACAAATGTGTTCATAATTTATCGGTTTATTAAGACTCAAATCACAATATTTTCACCTGAATCCTACTGAAAACTGAATTGGAACAGCACAATTTTTTTAAAGTTTTGATTAAGCGCTACATTAAAGTACAAGTGCTATCTTCGGCCTCTTCTTTTCATTGCTGCTGTACACTGGGGACAGTACCACTTGCCTTTTGGGGCTTGGGTAAGACCTACACATCCATAGTGAAACCACTCGATAGGGCACTGAAATAAAAATAACAGTCAAATCTTAATTTTCTCTTTTAAGACTGTGAATAACTTAGTATAAAAATTAATGTTAGCACCTTGATTTCTAAAACCTAACTTTCCATGTTACAATTCAGACACATACTGTATCAGCAATTCTGCAATACAGTGAACTTTGTCTAAGTAATTTACCTTAACTAAAGGAAGTAGTTTTAAATGTACAAAATACAATGCCCCCTACTCCAACTTTAGCATACCAAAACAGATCATATGTAGACTTGCAAACTGGTAAGGAAACCCAAATAAAAACGGAACTTGTTAGAAAAACCACTAAAGTCTTGATCATCACTGATACAGCAAATACCTCCATTGAGTTAAAACTCATAAATACGACTGATATCTTTATCTGTGGTCTAACAACTTACATCATCGTTATCACATCCCACCATTTCTCCATATGAAACTTGATTACACAGACAGTATCTTGGTTCATTAGGATCGTTCTGCCAGTTGACAGGCTCACCATGCTCATCAACAATTTGAAGTTCATTATTTTGTTCTTGTGTTGTTGTTGTTGTTGGTGTTGTTATCTCCACTCCTGTAAGTTGTTGTGACAGGGCAGACTGTTTCTGTCGCTGAGCCTGTTCCTGGGCTTGCTGCGCTTGCTGTAATGCTGCCGCCTTGGATGTCGCTCTATAAATATATACATACAAACTTACATCTTCTGATATCAAAAATTCTAAGGAGAACTTTAAATTTGATCGAGGAATACAAAGTATTGGTGACGGTACAGTGTATGATTTTATCTTTAGTATAGTAGAAACAATTTAGGTTTCATCTGTCAGTCCATTTACTCTCTGAGGTATAAGTCTGCTACTTTGTGCCCATGTTATTGTAACATTCACAACTATTCTGCATGAATTCAAAGTTCATACTGCCACAATTGACAACATACCGCTAACTTAAAGGGCATTATTTATACTCGAACAATTCAAATGTTTTATGAGCAGATAAAAACAAGTTCTAAATTGTTGACCATTATAATTGCACTGAGCAACAATATCTCACCACTATGTCTTACATCATCTGTACAGTTTGTGGCAAACAAAACTTTCATCTTATTTCTCCTGTATGTAAAGACGTTTGAAAGGAGACTGTCTAATTTGAACTAACTCCAATGTATAGTCTCCATGAAGGGTTGTAAAACTATCGCTTAATAATGACCAAGTCTAGAACTATTGTTCAGGATCACAACCACTTTACTGTGGGGGCTGCACTGCGGAGTTTCTTCTATCTCCTAAAGTTGAACTTACTTTTTCTGCCGCTGTGATCTTATTTGTCCACTATCAGTGCTTACAGCTGGTGTTGACGGCTGAGAGTATGAGGTATATTCTTTTTTTATTAAATCTTTGGTCAAATCTGTACTATTGCCCGCTGACAGGGCAACATAACTAGCCTTCATGCTTGGTGTACGCCTGCCTTGACACTGCATCTGAAATGTACAATTTACTCTTATTCTATGATGGCATACTGCATCAATAACTCATATAAAATTTATACGTGATCATCGATCCTAAGATTCCATTTCCATTAGTTTTCATCAATCAGTCAATTCATGAAAAGGTCATCTTATGACCTTAAGGAAGGAAAACAGAGACGTGTGACATCCTAGTTAAACAAGAATGCAAGTAACACTGTCTTTACAGAAGTATTAGCCCTACATTTTAACTCAAAGGTGTGTAATATAGAACTACAGCTAATGGATGCAATCCTTTTATATCTAAAATAAACAGTTCTTGATCATAATTTTATGTGACGTCAAACAGCTGAAAAACTATATAGTAGTATGCCATAAAGTTGAAGAAGGCAGACTTTTTCTGATCACCTATCATTTTCATTATGAGCAATTATAGTTATCTCTATATATATAATCTTCGAGAACTGTAAAACCTTGACTGAAAACCCAAGCAATAAAACCATGCTTGGTGGAATTAAGAGTGTATAAGTGACAACACATACGACTTGTTGTGTTGCTGCTATTGCCTGTGAGGCTGCTGCTGCTATAGCTGCATTGCTTCCTGCACCAACATGTCCTGGAATAGTAAAACATATTTCAAACTACAAATTAGTAAGCAAAGAAGTATACTTACTGTACAAGTTTTCACATCATAATTACCTCAGAACCTTCATTTTTGTTGCCTAAACCTTATACTTAGATCTTATGAGGCTACAGTTGCCTCCTTTCTTCCAAATGTCAGCCTTTGGTAGATTATTGGCGACTAAATTGGTCGCTCTCACACTTGGTAACCGTTATGTGAGTACTAATAGTCTCTGTCATGATCACGAGGTTTAGATTGATATATCTGTCACTGAGGGTAACCGTTTTGCCGGGAACAAGGCTCTGCCAAGGTTGCGGATATTTCCATCTGAACCAAATATCTCATGATAGAAACTTTTTCTTGCATATTGTCTTGCACTTTAAAATAGATTTCTAAATGATATAAAAACAAACGATATTCAGATGCTTTGTTTGGGAAGTGACATCACAATGTTTATAACATAACATCACAAGTTATTCACGAGAGTCATATTACATGGGGGGTGTAAGATGAGATTTTCCAGCACTGCTAAAAACTGCAGATATCCCTAACTGGTATGCAAGAAATATATGCGAGTTTTATGGGCACCTCATCCTAGGTTTCCTAGCCTATCATATCACCAGTTTGTTTACAGTTAACCCAAAGTTATTCAATAACATTCCACATGGTTATTTAGTCAACTATTCAAACACTTGACTATTATACTTATTGATAATATATGTGTAATTCGAAAGAAACTGTGTTATTTACTTAACTTTGCTTATATAAACAAAGGACTGCATAATGTACAAATGATATTAACTGGGTGTAACTACGAGACCAAGCAAATTTGTTGAATTGGAATATAGTTCTGAAGGGATAGAATTTTGTTTAATAATTTTGATTTAGGCTAAGTACATCATCTATGCGAAATAAAATGAAGTCAAAGTGACTGAACTGAAAGAAAAATACTTTCTGAAGTTCCTTTGAAGATTATATAAGGGGGGGTTTAAGTAAAACAGCACCCCCAGTTGCCTTATATCACAGGGTACAAATTTCCTATTAATTAAAGATGAATTTCTTTCTGCAATTTTGGTTAAGGGCTAAAGATTATTAATTTCAGCACTCAGCAGAATATATTACATTCTAATCACTTATTTTTCTTTTGTTTCTACAAAGATTCTTGGAAATAGCCTATTCCATTGGGGGCCTATTATTTAAAGGATTATCTTTATTTGAAAAACGTTGGTTTATACTAACTTTATATAAGTTGATTATTTGTGTGAAATGAGATTAAATTCTGACGATTAATTCAAAAAAAGTGTTTATTAATAGAAAGAGCTCAACTCTATTGGGGCCTCATTTCTTAAGAAATCAGTTTTCTTAAAGTAGTTTTGCTTAGGAACCACAATTAATGCAACCAAATCAAATAAAATTCAGACAGCTGTTTTCCAAAAATTACTTTTTTCAAGTCTTTATATAGGTTACATAGAGAAATCAGCCTCTTCTAAACAGGGACCTCATTTTGAAATGGATTTTACTTAGTTTGTGAAGTCACACAAAAATCCATTAGATGTGTTTTTGCCTCATAAAATTAAATTCCGACAATAATTGGCCTCATTGAAAAAGGATTTTTGAATTTCCATAAACTAGAAAGGGCCATATCTCTAGTGTTTTTGAGCAATCAGACAGAAATTCAAATGGTAGTACAAACTACAGGAAAATCATCTGCTGAATTTTCATCAATATTTAACATATATTCTAACAGGACATGCACGGACAATAACAAAACAATCGACCACAATTACTACAAATATAAAATTACCTAATTTGTATGTAAGAGTTGTTGACGCTGGTGCAGAATTAAACATTGAAATATTTGGAGAATTTGAGGCTGACTGACTCTTGCGTACACCACCAAAAGAATCTCGAGCAATCTCATTGGCCAACGTGGAAAGAACTTTTTCTGTCGTCATTCTCTTTTCACTTTGATTTGATGCTGAAGATGTTGGTAGCTTTCGTTCTGAAGTTAACAAAACTGATTTTAACAAATAGTAAAACAATCAGCGGGTATCGTAATATCAGAACGTCTTAAGTGTCTGAGTGGACATTGTCAAATCAATGACATTTTTATATCCAAGCACTGTATTCTAGTAAAACATGCAAGATTAGATAATATTGTTAAGTTTGATAAGTCTAACTTTATCAAATTTGACTTCAACATTTCTGATACTGAGTAAGCCAAATTTCTACTAGATTCTATATCGCAGATGATGACAACAAAAATTGCTTGAATGAAATGCTGCTACATTTTCTTAAAATGGAAAACAGTAGAACTTACTTTCTGCTCTGTGATTTGGCACTAGTGGCCTGTCCATTTCTAAGGATCCTGAAATGTATCAACATTGTTTTCATGTAGTAAAGCTACTGGTTCCTCCAGGTAGCGGACTCGAGAGTGACTCGATAAGCTTCAAGCTTTCTTCACAATCGAGCTAAAATAAATTAGTATAAACTAAAGCTTTTGATACTGTATCACTGATTTGTTGATGTTTGTGGCCCAACTCATGATCAAATATCGCAGGTATGATAAAGGAATCAAGATCAGTAATAAAAATAGTTCCAAGCTAGTTGGATTCAAATTAAACCTCTTTTTACCGCATACAAGGTAATTGTTGAAACACAAAGGGCCTAGTAAGATAACAGCTGTTCCACTAGGGGTTATACTTACAACATTGACTCTTTATCAGTTAATAGATGTATACTTTCAGAATGAAGTGAGAATACTAAATATCGGGGCAAAACAAGTTGCTTAAAAGAGGGCAAAGCTGTGCTCATTATTACAATGTTTTCTCAAATATAAAGAAAAGTGACCCAAATCTGCATTTATAAAACCTGTTTACATTATTAAAGTGGAATTATGCACATTTTTTT
>JAUMHA010411124.1:0-10755 GCA_032359765.1 Saxidomus gigantea
AGTAAAATGTATTTAAATTTTATATTGCAGTTACAACTGCTATTTATGTTTTCCTGCAGTACATCTTTATACTTCTACATTCTATTCTCTTCCATACCCTGCCTGCATTGTGCCTGTTATGAATAAACTTTGTATTGTATTGTATTGTATTGTATTGTATTGTATTGTATTGTAATTTACAGAGACAAAATTATTCTAGGGCTCAAAGCAAAATTGTCATAAGTTATATATTAAAGAAGGACTTACTGCTGTATTGCGTTGAACTTTCAATATACACTACTTACTAATACTTAAAAGTAACACCTTAAAGGCTTACAAGCAATTTTTGAGTACATTTTTAACATTCCAATTTCCAGTGAATAAATCTGAACGTAATGCTATATGCATATCTTATTCTTTAAACCTTTTCCTTTTTTATATCGAAACGTACGTTAAATTGATTTATATGAAAATATGTTTCTTGTCTGGCCATAACTCTATCAACTCTCACAACGGTGCATCAATCACAAAGCCGATTAAACTTTACATCAGAATAAATTAAATTCGCATTTAGATACATTTACAAAGAGTATTGACTTTCATAATTTCATCAAATAACCGAATATTCGAATGCGAACATTTGAATTTTTAATTTTGGTCGGTGAGCGAAAATGATGTCTAGCCTTTTGCAAACTTGTTGCTAGAACATTACAACTGTTTCTTTCAACATTTTTCTTGTGGTTACTAAACGCCTGTTGCAACGTTTTTTTAGTTATTTACAGGCAGGGGGTCACCTATTATGACCGCATTGGCTTGTTAGCCTAAATGGAACGAAATAAACATGTCTGTCTATCTTTCGTTCCTGAGAAGGACCAGTATTGGTCCTCAGTAAGAAATTCAGTAAAAACGAAACGTCATAACAGTCATATTGTTAACAGATTTAGCAAGAATGAGAAGTAGACAGAAACTCGTAGAACAAAAACTACGAAAACATTAAAAAAGTGACTGTTTTTATAACACAAATTAATGAACGCTACTTTATCTGTAATACATGTAGTGTGTAATTATAGCATTAGTAGTATGTCACCAAGTGGTACTTCTCATAGAGTATTAAAATACCTTCCATAACTCACCTATAGTGTTGATCTCTTGTTAAATACGTTACAGGATTGAAAAAACAGCGGACAATGGGCGTGGGGCTCGAATTGAGAACATTTGTTACACCCTAAATTGACATACATTATGTTTTAATTCCAGTTTGTTTATTTATTATGTAGACGACACCAATGCGGGTGGTCTGGGTGAGTAAGATGCGACTTGTAAAATTATTGCAAAATGGTCGTAATTCCTTCAATAATATCTATATATATTACAGCAGTTCAATATTCACTCTATATTTTATACCCACCGACTTAATCACTGACTTCATTTGTAATTACATTTTACATAACAATGTTACCTATGCATATCTTTATGCACATACTTTCAACTTCATCAAATTATATGCTGACATAGGTAATTTAGAACTGTTTAATTTTAAAATGCATCACTGGTGATGCTAACGGCAAGTGCTTTTATGAAACCAAATGAGAACAAAGTCTGCTTAGATCTGTCTATGCCCTGAACACGTAAAGGCACAGTGAATATAATTGAGTGCAGATGTTAAATACCCCCTACCCTCCATGTTTTTGTTGCTTACGACTTGCAGTAATGCTATAAAGGGAAGACATTCATTTTGATGTCACTACTTCACAATAGAGTGGGCAAAAGGTAACCGATTGACAACCACTTTAAATACATAGTCTGCAGTAATTTCAACATTTTCACATTTTACATTTAAATCATTGTTTTTTTTTTCTCCAATACATAATAATACATAAGCAACAAAAACAACAATTTCTTGTTTCAAAGATTTATTAGAAATATTTGATGTGATAGAATATGATATATGAACACCTGTTATAATCTTACATACATGTGTAAATGTAATCCTGTCATGAGGTTAGATCACCGTTAAAAACTAAATTAAACAGACAAGTTGTTTTGTATACAGTAAACATTCTTATCAAATTATTTCAAGGAATGTCCATTAAAGTGATACTACCGTTCAAAGTGACCATCAAAATTTAAAATAAACCATTAATCAGTGAATAATTATTAATCATTAATATAATTATTAATCATTAATCTTGGAATAATAAATATTGCATTAGTTATAAGTTTATAACTTAAAAAAACGATCTGTATAACAGTTTCATTCACATTCAATACACGGAGGAAATCTGTAAAAATGTTCTAGTCAAAAATAAAAAAATCAACCCTTTCGGTTATGTATATCTTATTTGTATTTGTCAATGTTAAAAAACTATTTCTTGTATGTTTTTAAATCCACTGTGTTTTGAGCACCATTCTTAACAATAAACCAATTTGACCATTTCGGAGGAAAATATAAACTTAACCATCCAAATATAATATCAGCATAATTTCGTTTTAAAGTGTAACGGTCATCATATCAGGATCAAGTCACGGATATTTATAATTAATTTTATTTAGCTAAAGTAATGATTATTGCACCAAAGCTGCTCTCAGATCATTCATCATTCATCTTTGTCGTCAAGTCAGTCGTCCTGAAAAGTAGCAAGTGTATAGTTAGACAACGTTTAGTGAGCCATGTACCTTTAGCTTACTGAGATACAACCATAAATGTTGGGGAGAACGTACGAGTCATCTTCATTTACTGTTGTTAAACTTTACCGTGTTATATATACCAACTTGAGAAGTTTTGCATACGTGAAGCACTGATCTAGATTTAGATTTACAGGGAAAATATCCCCTGTTGGATAGTAGCAGACAACTTGAATTACAGGTTTTTAATATTTCATTTAAAATCAAAAACATCAAACAAAAGTGTTTGAAAGTTGACAAATCTGAACAAGACTTGTAATATTACAAAAGGGCCAAGATGGCCCTGTATTGCTCACCTAGGCAGTATTGCTCTTAATAACAATTTGATAAATGTTCACCGAAGGAACATTAGTGCAACATTATTTTGAAATCGGGAAAGCAGATTTCGACAAGATTTTTAAAGTCCTCACTATACATGTATATACATAATCTATTGTATAAATTATATGAAAAACTTGCCCGCTCCTGGCTGACATGTTTTCTAATTGATCGGAATAATTTTAATGAAATTTGTAAGTCACCCAAAAACACTTTTGCCAACTTACTTTGTCATCGGGCCAGTGGTTTTGACAAGAATATTTTCAAAGTTCTTATTGTATACGTCAAAGGAAAACTGGACCCGTCCTCTGGCGGCCATGTTTTTTATTGGATGGAATTTGGTAGAGTCACCCAAGGAACATTTGTGCCGAATTGCTTTGAAACTCGGCCGGTGGTTTCTGACAAGAATATTCTTCTAATTTTTCTTTCCGGCTCCTATGGCAATCAGAGTTATACATGGATCAACTTATTTCAAAGGAATCTGACCGAGGACCATGCAAGGATGATTGCTATAAAGTTTGGGAACAACTGGCCCAGCGGTTTCACAGGAGCAAATGTTGAAGACACACAGCATACGATGACGGACAGAGTACCATCACAATACTTCATGCTCAGGTAAGAAAAAATGTCAGGAGACCTGTAAGGTTGTACATGTACACTTGTTTAGCTTTTGGTAGTATGGCAGGATATACTACTGAACGTTTACTTTCAATCATGAACAAAATTGAAGTTGAAATAGTGATTAAGATCGTTCTTACCCATTCATCATCATCAACTCCCTCATTCTCTTTACTTGATGGCACACCTGACTTCATATCCATGATTTTATCTGTCCATGATGCTCCAACAGTTTCCCCACCAGCATAGTTTGCGACTGATGACGAAACATTGTCTATCTTTGATATACTGACTGAAATTAAAAAATAACCTTTTCAAAGGAGTTAAAGCACAATGAATATTCTACTATGAACCGAATTGGAATCGTCCAATTCAAGGAACCTTTGATAAAAGTTGAGAATACATATTTCATATAGATCTTTCTTACATACTTTATCGGGGTATCCGCAGTTTCCACCAGTGCTGGAAAATCTCATAACATGACAGGAACTATTAAACTTGTCAAGTATGCTCTAAATCATTCGGGAATGTAGTCTAAGAAAAAATAATTCTTAACACATCATCGATGAGAAAACTTGGTAGACATCGCACTCAATCCAGCGATTATCTTTGAACTGTCGCCAAATTCAAAGAACGTCAAATATACAAAACTGCGACATGTCATAAAACACAAAGTTCCACAAACAAAATAAAGTACAAGCATTTGGCCGAAAACTTGCATACAAACGGGCCATCTCCACGAGTTTTAACCCTAACGTCATCTCCAGACTCAAACTCAAGACCCCTGACCTGGTCTTCACTCAGCCATACTGCAGCTAGTTCTGATGATCCGTATTTGTCTGTGTATTTTGTGAGGTTGGATTTGTTAATAGTTTCAAGTGCCTGACTGTTGTCTAAAAGATCGGTTTGACCTCTTGCCTCCACTTCTGTAAATACAAGAGCACGAACTGCAAACATTTACCACCGCAGGCATATGCTACACAGACTGAACGAACAACATGAAAATGATATTAATGCTTCCCATCTTTTCGATGGATTGAAAAATAACAGGTACATATGAATAATAATAAATTAAGTTTATTTTCGTTTTTTCTTCTTCAAATGAGTGAAATAGAGGATCAAGCGATTCTGTCCTTTTGTCGTGACATTTCTTGGTATTTAGAAATATCTATTTCCATCTGCTTTAAGTAAGTCATTAGTCCTTGACAAAACAAATCATCGATTGTGATGTGCTTGAGGTCAAAGTTTTCGAAATAAGAACGGAGTACTTGACTTACTGTACGACGAATTCAAATATCCTTTTGAAACCTTCTTTGTTTCACTGAAGTTTGGTTCCATTTCTGTACCGCTGCCATCAAATTTACGTTTATGTGCTCTGTTTATCTTGATGAATAGTATGTAGTACGGACTCTGCAAAAAAGCGTTCATCATTATGTGATTTGTATTGGAATTCTCGTTTCTCATTATTAATCTAAAATACTACTGAAGTAACTAGTAAATTTGAGAAAATGCTTCATGACTTAATTAATATTAAGATCGTTTCCAGCAACATATGGGACCGATACTTGCATATATATTATACTACAGTAGTAATGAAGCAGTTTGTCTGAACAATTTTTATTTATGCACACATCATATACCTACTTTTCTTTTCTTACAGTCACAAATCTGGAAATGTGATCTCTTTTGTATACATCCTTCAAACAGAACTCCACTGCCACTGGAAAAAAGTCAGCATTCACTACATTTTTATTGCAAGATTGTCCGGTCAGCCAGTACTTGCATCAAAAATGTAAAAGGTTAAGAAATATTTTCCAGTCTCATCTAGTCATCTTTTACAAGGGAAGGTAGGTAAAGAACTATCCTATTATGTCAAAACTACGTATACATATACACACCAGAACTTGATTAACAAAAGAAACCAAACGGAACTTTATATGCTCTTTTAGGATTTTTATATATATAATTTACTCACGATCAGATCACAAACATAATGCCAAATGACATAGATATTACTCACTGTCGAGCTTTACCGGTGTAGCGGTATTACTAGGCCAACAGGTGTAATTAAACCCTACCTTTCATACTGCTTTGAATCCCAGTCTTCGTTTAAGTCAATATTTACCAATGGCAAGTTTGACAATGGCTGATTATCATAAATCCTACTCATGACCAACACTGAAATACTCTACAGCTGCACAAAACAAAACCCGGAAGTGAACTTTGTAAACATTGATAGAAAAGGATAGTTCTTAACAAGCAATAATACGCTACACTGTCACTTTTCATAAAATAGATAAGTTTTGCTTTACATGAATATAATTTTCATTTTCCTGCTTCTAACAGAGATGGACAGACCACAGGCCCAAAATAAATACATGTAGATCTATTACATGACACACCTGAAATATATATCCAAGCACCAGCAGTGATCGAGGGACAGTATAGGTATCGATCAACCTGGACATGCGATAGCCCAGAAAGCGTTCAAGCTTGATTTATGGAGATTGGCATGTAGATAGGAAGTAATTTTATTATAAAACGTTTCACTGCTTTACATACATCAGTATTAATCAAATCTCACTGTATAACATTTGAAACAAATTCCTTGGATAGTTTTTAGCTCATGCTCAGGTGATTTATTGTGACTGACTCACCATCTTTAGAAATCATCACTAAAACTGGAATCTTCTAAAAATTGACCCTGCCTTAGAGGGTCACTTGATTTACCATAGGCTTTTAAGTTTCTATAGGGAACACTTACCTGAAACCACAAGGACCAGAGTTTAGATATTTGGTGTGTAGCATTGTTTAGTGGACCTCTATCAAGACTGTTCAAATCATCAATCCCAGGTCAAAATTGACCCTGCCCCAAAATTGACCCTGCCCCAGGGGTTATTTCATTTTACATAGGCTTATATAGGAAAAATATAAAAAAATCTTCTTGTCTGAAACCACAAGACCTAGAGTTTAAATATTTGAAGTGTAGCATAATTGTGAACTGGTCCTAGATTGTTCAAATCATGAACACTAGGTCATAACTGACCCTGTCCAGGTCTTGTAGTATTGCCTAGTGGTTATACCAGGAGTGTTCAAATCATACCTGGCCTGGCCGTAGGTCACTTGACCTACTTTCTTTGTTTAGAAGCTACAGCAATGAAATTTAAACTACATTGTATATGGATAGTTCTGCATGCAGATTTCAGCTTTTCCCTTGGCTGACCTCGACCAGTCCTACTTTCTGCTTCTGATGCTACATGAATGAGTTTGGACCATGTTTACAGTTTTGCATTTAGATTTTAACTTCAACATTGGTTGACCTGCTGACCTACTTTCTTGTTTCTGAAGCTAAATTGAACTATGAGTATAGTTTTGCAGGCAGATTTCAGCTTTGACCTTGACATACTTTGTTTTCAAAGCTACATGAATGATTCTGGACCATGTATACAGTTTTTCATGTAGATTTCAACTTCACCATTAGCTGACCTTGACCTACTTTCCTGTTTTTGAAGCTAGAGCAATGAAATTTGAACCGTATTTACAGTTTTGAATGCTGACCATGACCTTTGGCCTATTTATTTTCTAGGCAGAGAGATGAAATTTAGACTATTTATGCAGCTTTGCAGACTATTTTTCAAAATTCCTATGACTGACCTCGATTATAACCTTTTGACCTACTTTCTCAAGTGAGCTTAAAAATTTGCTTGAGGTGTTGTTGTCGAGCTTGATTTGCTAATGCATATACTATTGTCACACAAAGCAGAGATATGTGACTTTGGAATGACTACATGGTGAAATTGTTGATATTACTGTCTTGTAATGCATTGCAATATTCAATTGCCTAAAGTTCAGCAGGTGGGCTGTTTTGTCCATTCCATTTCTTCTTCAACTTTTTGGCTACTTCTGCAGTTTTCATTGAATTACAATGGAACTAGGTACACGTTAACAATATAAATGCATATTAAGCCCATGAACATTTATATATAGATGTTCCTAAACAATAACATTGATGTGCTTGAAGGGAACAATATTAAAAACAAGAGCCATGTTAGACATGGCCATCCCCCCAGCTGAGTGCTTTTTCTATGACCAAGAAATTTGAGGTGAGAGGAATGGTTATATAGTATAGGTTTTAGTTTTAAAAATTATTAGTAATTACAACATGTTGATGGTAATTCACCTGCACTTTCTCTGTGTAAATGTCGCACTTCTACTATAAAAATCTGAAATTATATGCTTAAACGTGGTCAATTCGTGGTGTAAATTCTGTTAGAGAATTATTTAATGAACAAAAAGAGCCATTACATAGAGTTATATCCCTATCAGAAATTTCAAACTTGAATTTCTAATGAATTCCATCTAAATATATAATTTTTTATGCAAATATTTCACAAACATAATACAATAGGTCTTATATTTATATCTTTCCTTAGGCAAAGTATGTGTATCAAATTTTTACTTATGATAAAATAACTCTATCTTGGTTGGGCAATCAAATTTTAAAAATACCTCCAATGAAAAGCTTACTTGAATTAAGCGCTAAGTGAACGTAAATGAGTGTAAATGATCAGATGTTAAAGTTTCAAACAAATCTGTTACATTGCCAAAATCTGCTTATCCACCTTTAAGGAAAACGTATATTTGCGAGAAATGATTTATATTGACTCCTCTTGTATCAGGGGTTAGTCGTAACTGGTGTCTCGCGGTGGCGTTTTCATTTACTATCCTTTACACAATGGTATTTTAAAAGGTCGAACAATTATGCTGAAACAAAATTATGAGTCTTTTGAACGAATTGTTAAAATGCCTTTTTGATAGTTACGTGTAACAATTATGGAGTGAAGAACAAGAACAGTCAATGAAGGTGCAAATTGTCAGATAGTGGTCATGTCGATTTCCGAGTATCTCCGTTAGCCGGTTTCATTGGCCTCTTAATAGAAGAGTTTTGGCCAAACGGAAGAGGTAAAATACTCGTGTAAATGAAACACTCTTGAACACGCCAAATAGTCTTCCTCTTCCTTCGACACACGGTCAGATACTTGGATTGTTTTTCCCATAAACTTACATTTCTCATAAAGTGACCCTATATCATGCCTAATTGTTGACCAATAACATAACTTCAGCTTAGTCTGGTGAGATATAGAGGTCTTAACAACATTTTTACACCCTTAATGATATTTTCAGTGTCGTATAAAATGTGTTTTAAAAAACAAACCTTAAATATTTCAATATGCTCAAAAGACATTGTATTTTACTTTTTCTGATAAGTATTTTTCATCTGTAAACAAAACCTTATAAACCTATTAGGTAACGTCTTATTTAATTTTAAAGTTTTGATTCGGAACGTTTCATCCTATGATTATCCCCTTTCACTGATGTTTAATAAGAGGTAGAAGAGCTCCCGTATACAGAATATTGTCAAATTAAACAACCAGAAGAGCTTTTCCGTTTACAGAAGTCTTCCGAAGTGTCAAATGAAACTAGCTATTTGCCTTCCTGATGCACATATTGATTAAATATCAAACTGTATTGTTCCATATTATTATTTAATGACTGTTGCTATACCGCACATTCATAAAATACTTTAGTTCAAAATATTGGAAAGACTATGGTGGCTGATTTCTGCCATGTCGTGTTTTTGCCATTTCGGGGCGAAACGTCGAGAACACGAAAACCAAGGAGCTATTTAGCCGTGTTTTCAACTTTTCGACTTTGCATATCAAAATGTTACGCCAGCTGAGCAAAGATTTGAGTCCATGTCTATCAGAAATTTCCAACCTTTCTGATTGACCAAATGTTATGCCAGCCTATTGGAATTTTTAAACTGATTGAAACAAACCAAATGTTATGCCCCCTGAACATTTCAAACAAAAACGAATTGAAATGTTAAGCCGGATTAACAAAATTGTCAGTGCATTTCTATCAGAAATGTATAACCTTTCTGATGACAAAATGTTATACCAGCTGAATATTTAAAACAAACAGAAATTTGAAAAATGTTATGCCGGCTTAACAAAATTTACAGTTTATACCTATTGGAGTTCTTTCAACTATTTTGAATTATTGAAACAGACCAAATGTTATGCCAGCTGAACATTTAAAACAAACAAGCATTTTGAAAGAAATTATGCAGGCTTCCCACACTTTACAGTTGAAACCTATTGGATAAATTCTTTTAACTATTCTTAATTATTGAAACAAACCAAATGGTATGCCTGCTGAACATTTGAAACAAACAATAATTTTGAAAAATGTTATGCTGGCTTAACAAAATTTTCAGTCCATTTCTATCAGAATTGTTTCAACTGATTCAGCTGTTATGCCGCCTGAACATGTACAACAAAAATCTTTAAAAATATAGTTAACAATATCATATTATCTACAGAAAGTATTTTTTAAATTTTAATGCCGGCTTAACAAATTTTATAAATGCTACGCTAGTTTGAATTTCAAAAATATTATGCAGGCTTAACAAATTTTCAGTTGATACTTAAACCAGGGCATAAATAATAATTGCAAGTATTTATCAAATTGAGAATTTTACAAAAGAGAAAGATCCAAAAAATTAAACTGTTTAAAAGCTGTAAGTAGGCACCAACACTTTAAACATTTATAAACACTCTGCATAGCAGTTAAAAAAGTATATACATGTAGTATTAACTTAATCTAAATGAAAATCAGTGTTCAGCTGCTCAACTATTTTAACAAATACTGTACAAATAAATAGGGATACAATTCATCTTTGAGAAACATTCACTAATGGAATTGTCAAAACCATATCTGCATCACAACTTTATGCATGCATTTATAAATAAGTAAAATGTGACCTGAAAACTAAATAAAATGGTCAGCAATTATTCTGTGATTATTGTTGAAAGGAAATATAAAATGCCTGTAATTTATCAAGACCACTCAGTATTTTCTACCATATATCACAGATGCCCAACACCATTTTTTTCTGGTTGTCAAACAAACAACTAATACATGGTAATCTCTATAATTTACAACACTGTAGTTTAGTGTTACAACTGTAATTTAGAACTAGATGGTTGTTTCTGTCACAAAAAACATATGTTTCCCCCATGGCAGTTTATCAATGATTGTAATACTGAAACGATATATCAAAATAAAACAAAAATATATTTTAGTATTAGT
>JAUMHA010411146.1:0-10754 GCA_032359765.1 Saxidomus gigantea
AGACCTTGTGAATTGGGATGAGAAGATTTATTTTTAAAGTTTTCCATTATAGAAACCTATGTAAAATCAAGTGACCCGACTTCACCTAGTTTTGAATTTAAAAACACACATTCTGACGGTTTTTCTATAATCTGGCCTGGTGTCTTAGTTTCTCACCTAACGTGACCCAATTTCAAACTTGAACTATAGCTCATCAAAGCAAACATTCAGACTATTTTTCAAGATAATTGGATATAAAAAATGAGCATTCTGCATTGTTCACTGGTGTTTTCTGTGATTTTTCCGGGTGCCCGCGTGACCAAATTTCAAACATGACATTGACTTCATAAAGCATACTGACACATTTCACAAGATGATTGAGGGTAAATCATGGCCTATAGTGCGTTCACAAGGTTGTTCCATGGTTTGACCTACTGTCCTATTTTAGCCCAATGTCATCCAGTTTCGCACTTGACTGAGAGATTATCATAATATTCTGACTAATATTTCAGAAAAATAGCGTATAAATGTTGATTTAAGAGTGCTAAAAAAGATTGTTCTATGGTTTCACTAAACCTAAAAGCTCACCCTGGCCCAGTGACTAAGGTGAACAATCAGTTTATCAGTTTGAACTTCAAAAGTGTATCAATAAGGACCTGATAGATAACACTACGTTTGTACAGTATTTATTGGCACGTTGAACCTTAATTAGCAAAAAGACTTTATCCCGAGCGCCGATAAGCATCGTCATTGATGATGCTTTATGCTTTATAACGTGTGTCTGACGCTTTTAATCAATACAACAACAATCTTAAACACACAAAGGATACTGAGTTGATGCAATGATTAACATGGAATGCACATGTGTAAGTGTTTGACGCCATAAATTTGCAAACTGACCGCGTAAGTCTCCCTTTGTTTCAAAGAAGACTAAAGAGAAGAAGAAAAATGCGAAACCTCGCGTGACCATTTCTCTTATGAACGCGATTTTATCAGGATATAAACTTCCGTTTAGATAGTCATCTACATACAAAGATTGAGTAATTATTTGTCATATGACGCACATGAAATATGTCTGGCGAATTATTATGGGGTTTACAGCGTGTCAAGTAATAGGGAACCCGTTTTAAGACATAGAGACTGACGTTTCTTTTATACATGACCCATACAAATCAGTCAAATTATAGCGTGAGGCATGTAATATTATTCATAAAATCTTCAGCATGATTTCCAATATATGTATCGTCACACGAATTTTTTAGTATATATTATGTAATACCACAGTACTGCCTCGAAATAATTATCGTTTACTGTTGCAAATTACATGACAACTCACAGATATATAAAGCAAGATTACCTTCTGCCTCTTCAAACTCAATTACTGCGGATGAACTTTCTTCCTCAACTTCTACATGAAAGACGGGACCACCACCAAACTTCCTTTTGTTCTCAAAAAACATTTCCAAATATTCTTCATGAGCCGTTGAAGGGAGATTGTTGACAAGTATTTTTGTTGGTCCTTCTTCAGCTGAAGCATTCTGCTGTTCAAACATGGTATCATACTGCTCCTGTTCATACTCTTCTGTTCCTGTCTCATCAAACACAGTTTCATCTTGTTCCTGATTTTCTGAAAAGTTATACAACTACTTTAAATCAATGAGTCATAATAACTATATTCTATCTTTATACAAAATTAAATAATGAGTTGTAGCTGTTTTAAATGACAGCGTTGGGGATATATTCATATTCAATGCACTGTCTCGTAAGTGGTTTAGCGGTTAACAAATAAATTACTAGGCCAGTATGAAATACATGAATGCCTAAAAATGATACCCTATGATTGTGTGGTCTAGACATTTTACAGAATGACCTTATAGTCAATCTCGGAGTCATCTATTAAAAGCAAACAAGTTGTTATTTGAAAAATGGATGTTAAATGACTTTTTTATCATTTGTTTCTGATACCTTAAAAGTACCTAACCTTAAAAGCAGCAGGCACTGTTCATTAATTTTGTCTCTAACACCAATTACAAAATGTACGTAAGTAAAATTAGAAGAATATACGCCTGCTGCTTTATCACGCTCAGTAATCTACCGAGGAGGGAACGGAAAAGCATTCAGATGCGACGCCCGAGATATCTGTATATGCACAAACATTACAATAGAAACGGGATTGAAGGCACCTTAAATCCCGAAAATGTATCAAGAAACCACAAAGTGATATGTGAGTATCATATACATAAATACACTATGTTTGCTGAAAATTCAACAACAGGGTTCGTCGGAGAAGAGCAGCATATCTTTTATATCTACAATCCCCTGTGATTTTGATATTTGGCAATACGATGACTAAAATTAGTATAAACACATCTACACTTCATGCTGGTTTTTCTCACCAAGTGTGACGAAAATAGAGCAAGGTATTTTGCAGATGAAGAGCGGACAACATTCTTCACCTTTCACGCCCCTTTAACCTTGACCTTTGACTACAAAGCTCTAAATTGTAATATGCACTAGTACATTTCATGCTACTGCTTCCAGCAAGTGTTATAAAATGATGAGCAGAGTTTCAGGCACCTGTAACAATGGCGTTTACCCATACGATCCCAAACTACAACATACAAACTATATTCCATACTGATGCTTCTTGACAAGATTTTGTGAAATTTCAACAAGATATTTCAGAAATGAAAATGATTCACCTGTGACATTGGCTTTTTACGATATGACCCTTAGTTATAACATCATGCACAACTGCATATACTCATTCTTCCGAACAATTACAGAAAACACAACTAGGGGATCAGACAGTAATTTCAAAGTTTCATGCTCCTGTTACGTTGACCTCTAACATGAACCCAAATTACAATATGCAGAACTAGACTATATACTTATGCTAACCAAGAAGTTTAACGAAAATCAAACAAAGAGTTTCAGAGATAAAAAGCGGATAAAAAAGTCACATTAACTACCCTATGACCTTGACTTTTGATTATATGACCACACATTATTCAACGCATAAAATAATTTCATACTGATGATTCTTGTCTAGTTTGATGAAAATCAAAGAAGAGGTTTGGTAAATAAAATATTTTTAGGCCGATGTGAACTTGACAAATTGCCTATATAGTTATTGTGTCACAGACTATAGTGCATATGCATCAGGGTTGTTAAAATAATACATTATTAAATCAGGCGACTATGAAATTAAGACGAAAGAGCATAATTTTTCTTGATTACATTTAACCAAGTTGACAGAACAATTTACTTAACTCAGGTAAGTCATGCGTTAACTTAACTTCAGCGAATTTACCTTGGCCTTGAAATTCATCACTATTGTATGGTGGTGGTTGTGGTCTCCCTCTTAGTACCTGACTTCCTTCTGATGGCTGATGTGGCAGATAAGGAATCCCTGGTGCAGGCATCCATTTACTTTTACGTGGGTCCATTGGTCCATATAAACCCGGGACAGACGGAGGTATGTTGTGGTTAAATCCTGACATAGCACCATATGAACCAAAAGGCCAGACATTCTGTAACATTTGATACTGATCTTCCCTTGGTTTCTGACTTACTTGCTTGCGAGGTGAAGGTACAGGTTTCACTGCTCCATCAGATGATTGGGACTCTGTGTCAATTTGTTCTGGCACCTAACAAGAGACAAGTGTGTCATTAAAGTCAGAATACTTTAATGCAAATATCTTCCGTGACTTCTTGCCCAATCATGTGCATGTACAAATATAATAGGGTATTTGGGCAAACGTAAAATGTTCATTCTGCAAATGTATCTAGAAACACTCAAGTCATAAAGAATTATCATGAAGTAATATCTGAGAAGAGCTAATAGTTCACAAACCTAGGGAAATTCTGGTTTAGTTCCGAAAAGAAACAGATTTTTGATTAAGCCCTGTATAGTTTGTAAACAATATTATAGTATCAAGTACAGAGGTTAAAACTTTAACATGTGTGTATGTTTTTGTGCATGCACTATGCATAGTTTAAAATCTAGCAACAACTTCTTATCGGAAGAAAAACACTATAAAATCACCTGATATGACAATATGCCATGTAAACCATGTTGTTTATTAGGTTCCATGTCTTCATTTGTATGCTCAACTTTAAACTTAACATCTGGTGGTATATTCTGATAATATCCAGACACCATAAATTGCTGTTGTGGAAAATTTACATCGCGCTTGCACTCATGTGATTGTATGTTGTATGCTGACTGTTGCCGTCCTCTACCGACAACGTAGTTCTAAAGATATAAACAATAATGACTACCTAATCCAAGTGTACCTTTGGTGCTTTTACACAGAAGTGTTAAAATAATATAAAACTAATTTTAGTAACATCTTTAAACCACACGTACGTTTTTAGAACAAGAGGCGCAACAGGGCCTTATTGCTCTACTGGTCTGACTGGACTGTTTTAAGTAAGTTTTGTGAAAATCTTTTGCAATGTTATCAAGAAAAAGCTAACATAGTTCACTGTGACCTTGACCCATTGACCCCAAAGAATGTAGGGATCATTTACAAAGGTAGACCAATCATTCTATGACGTATGAAGACTGTGGTTGATGCAAATCTCAAGATATTGAGTGAAAAAGATTTTCAAAGCTCAGGTCACTGTGGCCGTAACCTTTCACAAAATAAATCCAACATTATAGGAATGATCTACTCAGAAAGAACCATCATCCTACAAAGATTAAAGATAGTGAGTCAAAAAAGATCCCAATATATTGAGCGGAAAAGATTTTCAAAGTTCGGGTAAATGTGACCTTGACCTTTTCCATACTGACCCGAAAAACGGATTTATCTCCATGTTGCAGGAAACCTTCTTAGCGAGTGTGTTGAGAGTTGAATGAAAATTGTGACCTGCAGAGCGTTTTCAATGAGAATATAACGGAGGTCACTGTGACCTTCACCTTTGACCCGCTGACCCCAAAAAGCAATTGGGATAATCTACATGCTGCAGGAAACTTTCGGAACTAGTCTGGTGAAAGTTGAATGAAAATTGTGACCTATAGTGAGAAACCGAAGAAACGCTATCGGAGCTCACCGTAACCTTGACCTAGACGAAAAACAAAAGGAATCGTTTAAATTTTGCAGTGTGTGTTTGATGAAAGTTGTATGAAATTTGTGACCTGTAGTGCGTTATCGAGGAAAATCTAATAAATATCACTGTGACCTTGACCTTTGGCGCACTGACCTCAAAAGCAATCGGGATCCTCTAAATTTGACAGGAAATCGTCCGAGCAAGTTTGATGAAAGTTGAATGAAAATGGTGACATGTAGAGCGTTATCAAGGAGAATATAACGTAGGTAACTGTTGACCTTTGACCCACTGACCTCAAAAACAATAGGAATCATCTACAATTTACGGGAAACCGTCTGATCAAATGATAAAAGTTGAATGAAAACTGACCTGTCGTACGTTATCGATGAAAATACAGAATTCACTGTAACCTTGATGTTCGACCCACTGACCTAAATCCAATGAGGATCACCTTTAAGATACATGAATCCTTCTGAACAAGTTTGATGAACGTTAAATGAAAACTGTGACTTGTAGAGTGTTATAAAGGACATGTTTTTCAGGTCACTGTGACCTTGACCTTTAACCAAAAAAACATTAGGGATCATCTACAAGTTTGGGAATAATTATCAGCAAGCTCCATCAAAGTCAAATGAAAATTCCGACCTGTACAGCGTTATCTAGACAAAGTTTACAGACAGACGGACGGACAGACGAATGGTTGACAACCCACTATAGCATAAGCTGTGCTGGGCCAAGTCCAGAAGAGCTAAAATAATTATTATATAAATAGATGATTAAATCAATCCCATCGATAGTTTGTAAGGCTATTTTGATGACAATCAATAGTTTTGAGCAGTCCTGGTCGAGGGTTTAAAATGTCATTCCTGAGGTATAAAAGCAAAACCTGACAAATGATTTATATGGGGATTGGTTGCAAAACACGTCCTAGCTCCTGGTGGCCATGTTTTTGAGAAATCAATACGTATAAAAAATTTGTTGTGAGTAAAAAAACATTTCTTTGAAATTATTTTACAACGTGATCAATGGTTTAAAGACATGAACATTCTTAAAGTTTTCAATTAAGCTATTTGTCCAAAATAAGTCCCTGTAAAACAACAAATCCCTTTATCAGCTAACTTTGATAGACGACCACTTGGCAATATACACCACATAATGGCTCAGCTCTTGGCCTTGCGGCTCTGAACAAGGAGATAATTTTTGTGTTTCCTAAAATTGAGTCTTCATAAAACAGATTTCGACACCAACAAATGTCTAAGCAGTTGGCCTTGTAGTTTTGGACACAAAAATCAAATGTAAGTCCATGTAAATCTAGATCTATCACGGAACGTGATTTAAAAAGCGTAGCAACGCCGCTTGTTACAAACATATGGCCTCTCTCCTTGCTCTAAGGTCAATAAATCATATATGATCAATATATATGACAAGCTCGTTTAAAAGAAATCAAGTACGCGGTTAAGTTACAAAAAATTCAAATGATTGTTTATTGCTAAGTGTGATCTTGACACTAAACTAAGATAGCTGAGATACATACTACGCATCATTTAGATTTAGTGAAGATTTGTGCAAGTTTTTGAAAATCCTTCAATGTGCTAATCTGTAAGTCGTATGACTTTCGACCCCGAATTGTAATCTAGACCTGAAAAGGGTTGGAACAGAAATGATTCCGCACATCATATAAATATTATGAACATTTCACCTAAGTTTCATGTAAATCATTGCACGGGTCAAGGAGATAATAGTCTCATGACCTTTGACCCCTGAATTTGACACTGAAGTTGATCGTTTCCGTGTCACAAGATCTCGACCCAACTTTCAAGAAAATGCTTTGAGAAAAGATGTTTACAAATATAATCTCGTGACCTTTCACTCCTAAGTGTTCCCTTAGTGTGCCCTTGACCTTGATCTGCAGGATAGAAACATTGGCTCTGCACATCGACATCATAAGATGATCATTTGTCCGAATTTTCATGAACATTTATGGAGTGTATTGAGTGGCATGTAGTGGGCATGAAAAAAATGGATGCAACAGGGTCTTTGCAAGTTGTCAAGACGAGATGAACATTTGACTCAAGTTTCATGAAGCTCCTTCGAAAGGGTTCCCGAAAGGGATATGGAGTGGACATGAAAAGCCAATGCGCGATAACTATGACCCTGAGGTAACAGGGTTTGTACATTGGTTCTGCAAGTTGACTTGTTCAGATGACAACCGAGATTTCACGAAAATCCATCAATTGGTTCAATTTAAATTGAGTGGACACAAAAAATGAATAGCCCCCACAAGTGTCATTGGCCTTTAGGTAACAGGGCTGGAACATGGGTTCAGTGCGTCGTTTTGATAAGATTAATAGCTAACCAAAGTTTCATGAAAATCTTTCAAGGGGTTAAAGAGACATTGAGCGGACACGACAACTGAAAGAACGACCAACTAAACAATCCAATATACTATCATAAAAAAAAATTGCGGGATACACCAAAGTAGAACTATAACTGTCGGTAAGGAATTCCCTGCGTAGTTTGGACACAGGAATCAAGTACAAGGGACACAGGAATATAATATGCATGACATAAAATATGTACATGTAACCAGTGCACAAATATTTGCTTGGCCCAAAACTAGACCCTTGATCCTTGAAATTGGCATAAAACAGTATCAGTGAGTATGCAGTATGCAGATCACGTCAATATGGTGAACATTCGACTCAAGTTTCACGAATATCCTTCAAAGGGGTTAAGATATATAACCTCGTGACTCCTGACTGCTCAATGTGTCATCTCATTGACCTAAAGTCAGAACACAAATTCTGCATGTCATTTTAATTACCTGAACAGTTGCCTAAATTTTCAGAAAAGAAGAGGGCTGAGATGGCCCTATATCGCTCACCTGTATATCAATTGCCAATAATACAAAGGGTCATAACATAGCTCATAGAGGTCCATTATATAAGCCTTTGCGACATGAAGTGACCCTCCCCCTTCCGAGAAGGGTTTATTTGCAACCCGGGGCATGATTTGAACAATCTTGGTAAAGGTCCACAAGGCAATCCTACATGCTAAATTTATATCAAAATTCTAGGCCTTGTGGTTTCAGCGGAGGGGACGTTTATAGTTTTTCCTATGTAAAACTAAAGAGACCCCCGGGCTGGATCAGTTTTGACCCAGGGGTCATGATTTGAACAAACTCGGTAGAGGTCTACTAGGCAATGCTTCATGCCAAATATCTCCGCTCTAGGCCGCCTTGTTGTTTCAGAGAAGAAGATATTGAAAGTTTTCCTATATAAGCCTATGTAAACACAAGTGACCCACAAGCGGGGTCAATTTTGACCCAGGGCTCATAATTGGCAGTCTTTCGTAGAGGTCTACTAGACGATGCTACATACCAAATGTCTTAGCTCTAGGCCTTGTCGTTTCAGAGAAGAATATTTTTTTAAGATTTTCCTATATAAGCCTATGTTAAACTAAGTGACCACCTGCGTCGGGTCAATTTTGACCCGGAGGTCATTATTTGAACAATCACGGTAGAGTTCTACTAGACAATACTACATGCTATATATCTAAGTTCTAGGCTTTGTGGTTTCAGAGAATGCAGACGTTCAAAGTTTTTCCTATGAAAAATCAAGAGACTCCCTCGGGCTTGGTCAGTTTTGACCCAGGGGTCATGATTTGAGCAACCTAAGTAGAAGTCCACTAGGCAATGCTTCATGCCAAATATCTCAAGCCTAAGAAAAACCAAGTGACCCCCGGGGCGGGGTAAATTTTGACCCGGGGCTCATAATTTGAACAATCTTGGTTAATGTCTATTAGACAATGCTACATGCCAAATATCTTAGCTCTAGGCTTTGTGGTTTCAGAGAAGAATATTTTTAAGTTTTTCCTATGTAAAATCAAGAGACCCCCTCGAGCTGGGTCAGTTTTGATCCAGTGTCATGATTTGAATAAACATGGTAGAGGGCCGCTGGGCAATGCCACATGCCAAATATCGAAGCTCTAGGTCGCCTTGTGGTTTAAGAGAAGAAGATGCTTAGAGTGTTTCCTATATAAGCCTATGTAAAATCAAGTGACCCCGGGGCGGGGTAAATTTTAACCCGGGGCTCATAATTTGCACTCTAGGTAGATGTCTACTAGATAATGCTACATACCAAATATCTTAGCTCTAGGCCTTGTGGTTTCAGAGAAGAATATTTTTTTAAGATTTACCTATATAAGCCTATGTTAAACTAAGAGAACACCCGCGTTGGGTCAATTTTGACCCGTGGGTCATTATTTGAACAATCGTGGTAGAGGTTTACTAGACAATGATAAATGCCAAATATCTAAGCTCTAGGTTTTGTTGTTTCAGAGAAGAAGATTTTCAGTTTTTTTTCATTCTTTTGCCATAGCAACCGAAGTTTTATATGGAATGGAATTCTTTAACAATTTTGGTAGAGCTTATCCCTGCATATTTAATCAACACTGGTCCAGTGGCTTTAGAGGAGATGTCGTTCGAATCAAAATATTGACGGACGACGGACAATCATCCATTAGAAAAGCTCACCCTGGCAAAGCCTAATTCTTTAAAGGGTCAAATATTAATTGCCCCATACATATCACATTGACCTCGTTCATCTAACTGAAATGTACATCTTGACCGAACTTTCAAGAAGTGTATGAAATCTAATTTCATTTCTTTAGATCCGGCAGGGTTGGAACATATATTCTACATACTGTTTTGAAAAGGTGAATATATCAAAGTCCTTCAAAGAGTATGAAGCTGAAACGAAACCATTTTTCATAAAAATGCTTCAAGGGTTTTCTTTATGAAGCAGTTACGACACAGAAACAAGACCAACCAACCGACAAACTCACTCCTATACACCACACCCACAAACAATGTGGGAGTACAATAATTTAACATGTTAGCTAGGTGTCCACCATGCAGTGTGCGTACTTTCACATTATAGTAAAGCTACATGATAGTTTCGTTGCACGTGATTCCTACCAGTTTTCGAGCGGAAAATGAATTTTTATTAACTTAGTGTAGCAACAAATCTTTTAAACCCATAAAATTTTCACAGGATAAACTTAAACAGTATATTTAATTCATCAAACGGATATTAAAAAATATCGAAGACAAGATTACAAATTAAGTATAAACAAGGGGACCATGCTAACCCTTTCTCGCTCAGGTGAGTATCATTGCACATTGAAACAAGAAAGGAGGTCAAAAGGTAATTTTCACAGACAGTCATAGCAATTTTAGAAATTAGTATTGCAAAACAGTACCAATTGTCCAAATTCCATCTCAAACTTTGTTTGAAGCAAATTGTCCACAAGCGACGGACGGACGGACAGTCGACGAAAAGTTTTGCGAGAATCTTTGCCTGAGTTTTATGTTATCCTGTGATCTAAATTGAAGGTAACTAATGAAGTGCAATCCTTCAATTCTAGCATGCTACTGATTATGCTTCTAAACCATCTGCAGGTCGGTGTTCAAGTTTTCAATTGATTCCCAGTGAAATCAGTCGGTATTGACCTTTCATATTAAATTTTGTTACTACACTGACACGTTCTGGAGGTAGGTTGTTAGGTTTTTGGCCTGGGACTGAAAGTCCCCTAGGCCTAAGTTAGCATACCACATTTCAAACACTACAGACATGTGCAAATAACAACTGTAAACATGCGCTATGCGAAAGTAGTGCAAGACAGACCAGATCAATCTTCTGTTTGAATGTCGCATA
>JAUMHA010411168.1:0-10752 GCA_032359765.1 Saxidomus gigantea
TATGAAAAACAGGTAAAAAGCACACCATATGGTTTACACATGTTTTACATGTGGACACATATGAATATCATATGTTTAACATATGGTGCAATTTTTGCTGTGTAATACTGTTTTTATAGATAAAAATAATATAAACACCTCTTTTCCAGCCCGTGACAGAGGAAAAGTTTTGTATTCGTTTTACCTCGGTGATTTCCTTGAGTGGCCAGGCACAACGCTTTGAAGTATGGGTAAGTATCAAGTTACTTTCTAACCTTGAAATTAATTTCCAAACCAAACCAAAAGGGTCTGTAACATTGTCTAACCGCGTGTGATAATACATAACTTTACATATAACTTCAAGGGAAGTAACTGCTATACGCATCTATCTAAGCTTTGTATAACTAACTGCGATAGTTATACATACGCACGTGACAGTTATTTCCCTTGTTGTTATAATGTAAATAACAATGTTAAAAAACTCATTGGAAAAAGCATTGTTTCCATACTATTGGTGATTAGGAATCATAATTGAGTAAAAATAAGGTAACATAACATTCCAGCTTGAATATTATTATAATATGATTAGGGGCCATCTCAACATTATTTCACCAACTTACAGTGAATGTTAAATATCAGACATATTAAAAATCAAACGTGCTACATTAATGATTTAATTAATAATTTCAGGGTCGAGGAGACCCATCTATTTAACAATAAGCAATTTGCTTGGTACATACTAATAAGGAATATTGCATAGATATATATAAGTTGCCCTCGATGTCATGATCGCCATATGTAAGCGATCAGTTTCCTTCACTTCCTTTAAATTCCTTACTATTTCCTGGTTAACAAGTTCATGGTGTCATTCAAAGGTAATGGATAAGGCATATTTTGTAGACCAGTAAGTAAGGGTAGATATGTTCATATTAAATTGATTCATAAGAACAAACATCTAGGCGGAAATCGCATAATACCGTCTGCTTTTATCTCCATATTATAGTTTAGGGAACGATGAAAACAATGGCCGGAATAAAACTCTTTTTCATATTAAAGTGCAAGGAGCACAATTACAAGTAGCTCTTATTTTACTAAGAAAGATGTCTTACCGGCGGAAATGACATTTATTTGTACCAAAAACATTCAAAACTTAATTTGTTTTAATTGATGTACATGTTCGAAATATAGAGCAGTATTTCATTTTCAATGCTTTTCAATGAAATTGCAATAAAAAAGAAAGGCTTTCTGGCAACTCTTTTTCATAATGAAACAATTTGAATACAAAAGAAATGAATATTTCAACATTGTTTTAGAGTGAATAGAACATGGTTCTATCATTATCCTATCACTATATTCATTTTACAATATCAGTAAATTCAAAGAGACACTGGGACTTAAATGACGGTTTATTTCACGCATAGTCAGATCAAAACGTCAGTCTACTGAAGTGTTTAGCGTTTCATAAAGATTGGAATCAACCGACATTCATTTATTTCATTGTTTAGTGTGAGTGATTGACATTTTAAGTAATGAAAACTACCGAAAAGATACTCATCTAATTTATATTTAAGTTTTGATTCCCATTTTATTGAAATTGCAATAAACAATGATAGAATAATTTTGAGATGTCCCCCAATCTTCAGATTCTGCATCGGATAACGATTCCAAGTAAATATCGACTTTATGCTTTTACAAGCAATTACAGTTTGTTAATAAAAATTATAAGTCGCAGCATAACACAGTTTCAGCATCTTGATTTTCACCGTATCTGCTATTGACATTTATTTTGTAGACCATTTCGTTGCCGATTATAGTAACTGTACACGGAAATCAGGAATGCAATGCCGCCGCAACAGCCCTTTGGGATAATCAGTTTGCGCAGCCTGTAAGTGCTTTAAATACTGTAAAGACTGCACCGATATAATTTCTACAATTGATCTACAAATGTTATTCATGTATTCTGAGTGTCAATATCGTTACACTCGTGAGTGTACACCTTGTAAATGTATATAATGCAGTGAGGGGGGGATTTTTTTATACCCTCCGAACACAAAGTGTAAGGGGGGGTATACTGGATTCAGCTTGTCTGTCCGTCTGTCTGTCTGTAGACGGAAACTTATTGACACTAAATCTCCAATACCTCTGGTCAGAATTTAATGATACTTCACACAAGTGATAAGTACAATGCCTAGTTGTGCATGGTCCATGTTTCGAGTCTCTAGGTCAACGGTCAAGGTCACAGGGGCACGGGATAGTAAAATCTTGTGGACTCTAAATCTCCAAAACCCCTGGTCAGAATTTAATTATACTCAGTCACAGAAGCCTTAAGTTGTACAGGTCCAATAATTAAGGCATCAAATATTACATAAATTTTATATACTGTATCAGTTGGGTGTTCGGGGGTATTCATCACTTGCAGTGATAGTTTTAGTTTTTTTATCTATTATTTTTCAAGAAAAGTCCATGTAAGCAGTCTAGGTGTGCTGTATGATTACAAAAAATGTTCATTTAGGACTAACTGAACCAGACAAGCGCTCACTAGCGTGATGTTTGAAACCGTATATAATACACTTCTGATAAGTGTCAACAGCACGAACATAATTTAGAGAAGAGACCCATGGCATTCGGGCGAAATAAGAGCAGTGATATACCAATACTTTCACATCAGACTATATACTTCAGAAAAACTCCTTCAACAAATATTAATCAAGGTATCAAGATATTACATAATTTTTTATAAAGTTATAAGACGAAGAATGGGAAGATATTAATTACACTTTTCTTAAATCATGTCCAAAACCAAATGTTTTAAATCCATGTTTCAGACATTGAAGAAATGTGTAATTCGGACCGAATCCATTATTGGCCAGGCTGATTTACGAATTTTTTTTTATAAATGATAGAATGATTGACACCTGAAGTGCTGTTTTTACGAAAACGTCAATGAAGATGGCTACTATCTGCAACTTCTTATACATATAAATATAAATGCATGGGGCTAAATTATATTGGCATGTGTTCAATTTACTTATTCGTGTCAAACTAGTTGGTATCTCATTATTCGCAGGGAAGAACGCCGTTCATCGTGCCAGATATTGTGCCTTGGGTGGATGTGGCCAGTATGTTGTCCATGAGGTTCTATGGGTGGACGGGACAGGGCTTGAACGACCGAAGTCTTGCCTACCTCGCTAACAAACTGTTTGGAAATGATCTGAACAGGTCGGAGGTGTCATGGACAAAGTTTAATAAGGTACTTGAGATATATTTCGCCCGCACAATAAGCAATTAGATAGGTTGTATAGCCTGGTTAGAAAATGTTTTCATTACCAACGCATTATCAGATGTGATTTCGTTCGAGGGCTTATACGCTATGTGACTCACAGACAATGATCAACAGCTAGTTTTCTATGTCCTATGTGTGCTTAATAAACTTTTAGCAAATCATCAGTTTTACATTTAGTCAAAACGATTGTAAACTTATTGGAAAGAATATGTAAACACCTAAATTCAAACAGCATTTTATCTATCCTACCTTTATATTCATAAAACTTTGAATACAAAAAGGTCATGTCACATATAAAATGCATAACAGATTTGTATACATAGAGAAGGTTAAACAAGTACAGAAGATTTAACCTTGGTTTAATTTCATAATATTAAACACTGATAGAATCATATTTTGATAATTATTTCCAGGACCCTATCTCCGGCAGTAGTTTCACATTTTGGGAGTGGTTTTGGTCGGTTGGGAAACTCGTCAAGGAGAGCCTAAAGGACATTTGGCAAAGGGGGTAACTATTCACCTTTGTCTGAACATATTTTCCGTCGTACGTGAGTAAAAGACCTTGGTTATTTTAGAGCGGCCATTTTGTGAGATTTATTCAGCTGATAGCACAATGTTTATCTAGAAAAGAGTTTTGTATGAAAGCTTGTATTTTTGGGATGGTTTCGTTTTAGATTTGTTATGCCCTTTATTACGGCGATGGTTAAATGCCTTGAACTTTTATTCAAAACAAATTCGCCGTTCACTAGCTGTAAACTTGATCAAACAAGCAACCAGACAAGTAATGATTTATTAAACTTTCCACTTATAGTTTGAAGAAAAATGTCATTCTATGTAATCAGGGAATTCAGTTGATTTTTTATCGACTGTCTGAAATTTAGGAACTACTTTCGCATTGCGTACACATACTTATTTGGTAGGAAAAAGGCAATTAGTATTATGTGAATCAACGTATTATTTTCTATGGGGTGATTTTCGTAATTCAGCAGCCTCATAGAAAAACCTTTAAGTATTTGCGCAGTGAATTTGCAAAAAATTACAAAACATTCTGACAGTATGTATATAGCGTGCTACTAATGGAATAGTTTGAAATCTACCATCTTTCTTTTTAATTTGCTTTTTTGTCAATCTAGATACATTCAAATTTAGAAACACGGATTTTGATACATGAATCTCGTTTGCAGACTGATCATGGGCTTCATCGATAAAAATGAGTGCAGCTCCCAGCTGATGGCAATGCCTACTGGAACATTTTTGTTGCGGTTCAGTGACCGTCTCTTGGGAGGTGTCACAATTGCTTTGGTAAAAGAAAACCCGGATGCTCCAGGTAACTAAGTTCAGTCAACAAATAAACCCAGTTTCATGGCAGTATTCATATTTTACTCATTCATGCACTTACAAATATTATGGACAAGCTGGTTTAGCCATCTTCGTTAAAGTTATACATTTATTGTTTTTCAATTGTTCTATCTACACATTTCTTATTAATTACTTACTAGTTCTTGTATACTATGAAAATTTTACATCTAAACATGCAAGAATACTTCTTTCATTTCTTTCGATAATTTGCTGGTGGTATAAATTTTTACTGTAAAAAGTTAACGCTATCTTTATGATCTCCGAAGGAGGCAGGGAAGTGGAGCATCTGAGACCTTTTACAAACAAGGATTTTGTTATAAGAAAGCTTGCCGACCGTATACATGACTTGGGGAATTTAAGGAGCCTCTATCCTGACCGTTGCAAAGATGAAGTATTTGGGGAGTTTTACACCTGCGTAGGTAAAGTAGATTACTTTATTCTTGTAGTATGATTTTACTCCGTATGTGTTCAGTTAGATAAAATACAGCTGACATAGATACAGTTTTTGTGGCTACGCTTTTTTAGATGGCTTGTTAGACATTTGATTTTCTTAGATGTTTTACAACAGAATGTTTTACATGCACGCACAAGGGTTACCTAAAATTATCTTCAAAAAAATTAGCTCTTCAACAGGAAGGAAGACGTTATGTTGGGTTTTTATTGACACATCATTGGTTTGTTTTATTTCTTGTTGAGACAGGAAATTTCAGGATTTGTCTCAGCACATACAATAAGAAAGAAAAGTTCCACCCGATTGCCAATAATGCAGCCATATTTCATCACGAAAAGGCATCATTTGTGTTTATAAATAGCTTTTTATATTGTTCTGTCATTTTGATCATTCATATACGAATATTCCGATTTATTTTTTATTGTAGAAGATGGTCCACTCGAAGGATACACAGCGGTCACTCTAATAAATGTTATTGCTGGCGAACCGTACGTTATATTTGATCTTGTGTTATATCGTACAACTTTTATAGTGGTCGTTTAAAGATTTCTTAAGTAGAAGCTTAAAATTCGTTTGCCTTATTTTAATTGAAATCAATGTGTCATGAAGTTAGTTTGTCTTAATTTGATTAAATTGATATATGAGGACGTTCACTTGTCTTAATTTGATTAAATTCACGTGTTCAGGAAGTTGGCTTGTCTTAATTTGATTAAATTTGATATATGAGGACGTTCACTTGTCTTAATTTGATTAAATTCACGTGTTCAGGAAGTTGGCTTGTCTTCATTTGATTAAATTTGATATATGAGGACGTTCACTTGTCTTAATTTGATTAAATTCACGTGTTCAGGAAGTTGGCTTGTCTTCATTTGATTAAATTCAATGTGTTGAGGAAGTTCTCTTGTCTTCATTTGATTAAAATCCAAATGTTGAGGAAAGTTGCTTGTCTAAATTTGATTAAATTCCATATTTGAAGACGTTCGCTTGTCTAAATTTGATTGAAATCCATGTGTCAGGAAGTTCATTTGTCTGAATTTGATTAATATTCATGTGCCAGGAAGTTCGCTTCTCTTAATTTGATTAAAATACATGTGTCAAGAAGTTCGCTTGTCTAAATTTGATTAAAATCGATGTGTCAGAAACTTCACTTATCTTAAAATTTATGTGTCAGGAATTTCGCTTGTCTAAATTTGATGAAAGTCCATGTGTCACGTAGTTCACTTGTCTTAATTTGATTAAAATCCATGTGTTGAGGAAGTTCCCTTGTCTTAATTTGAGTAAATTAATGTGCTCAGGAAGTTTGCATGTCTTAATTTGTTAACGACGCTGAAATCGATAGTCAGTAGTTTTGCAATTGTGTATCTGTAACATCATGTTTACATTTAGTGACATTTAAGGTAAAGCAATTCATCCATAGTACCAAACTCTACACTACGTGCATTTTTGTCATTTCATTCGAAATACTTCAAAGTAGTATAGTCAAAATATCATTTTTTAAACATTCACATAAAGTAAAGCAAGAAGATGATTCAAATTGTTGATGACATTAATTTTAAATACACAGGTCAGGATCATCTATGGACTTAGGTAATGCAGGTTCTCCATTTGGAAGCTCAAACTCACCATCACCAGCGGCATCATATACTTCAAGTCTGTCCTCTCCATTAGCCCAAGAATACGCTCAAATGCTTACACAACAGGGATCTTACCAGCCAGAGTTTGCACAAGCTTTTTATTGTCCTCCTACGCCACAAGGCTTTAGTCAAGCATTTGCACAAAATTTCGTTGCGTCACAACAACAGCAACAAGGAGGTTCAACGTATGTTTGATTTAAATTATTGTATTAGATGTAATCCTTTTTTCAATACGTAAGCTAGAGCAAAGGAAAGCGTTTGCTTTCTAGAATTTCCATGGTCTTTTGTCTTGTTTCTGTTTAGCGTACAGCCTATGGGTAACGATCAGCATCTTTGATTTAATTTCTGTGCTTCTTTAATGTGTTGATATGCTATTCAATATGCAGTATATGAACGGATTCAAAAAGAAACATGCCACAATGACATAGACCCTGAAAAGTCCAACGCTCCTTCTTGATGAGATTAGCCCAATAGAAATTTGTGATATTATGTAAAAATGACAGCGTTTTATAATCACGGTATGTTTTAACTATATATCAGAAATTCAGAACTGTGTTGATATGTTTAACATCAAAGAAATATTGTAACTAAAATATCTTCTTACCACTTGACTTGATTTAGCCTTTTTGTCCATATTGCACGTTGCATAGGCACATGCGTCACGTATAATGAAATGTTATAATGTCATACATCATTTGTACACTACATGAATGTTATAGCCGTTTTGCAATGCAGCCTGCATACAACCTAAAAAGGACAGAAAGACAAGAAAGAATCAGCCCTTTTCTATCGTTTATGTTTGTCCCTAGCAATCTGAAGAAAGGGAATTTATAAGCCTTTCAAAATAAAACATTATTTGCCTCTCCTTTCTCGTCCAAACGTGTTCGCCAACATACTTGATCTTTTTCTCAAAAGTGGCAATTTATGGTGTAGCATTTATCAGAGATAGCCCGATCAAAACAATGCGTTTTATTTAATTGTAGGACCATAAATTTCTTTTAAGCCTATACTAGAATGCTAAAGTCATTTTCTATTCAACATTTCTGTGGAACAGACAAGTGTTGCGTAGTAAACCTCGCCACATTCTAATTATCACAGTAGATTGTTTCTTTCTACAAAACAACTTTTAAGACTGTATTTAAATTGATACCATAAACATACGTTATAGTCACCTCAGTGTCTTTTGATTTATTTCATGATTTAAATACGTTTGACCTTGACCTGCAAAGTTACTTTTAGCGTCTTTACATCCTGTTTTAATCTGTTTCATGCATGCTCTTTTATTGAGATGGTTTCTTGTAGAAAAAAGAGGGACACTATTTTTTTCCAAGACCATAGTTAGTTTGTTTAGCATTCATAACAACTAGTTATTGGAAATCAAAACTCATCTTGTTTCACTCACAATCTCTACTTCCTATTGGTGACGCATCTGTTTTTTTCTTTCATCTTCAGGACTACATATGATAGGCAACAAAATGGAAATCTAAACGGTCTAGGAGCTGGCGACTGGTAAGTTTGTATGAATATGGTCACATCTTGCAGCTTCAAGTTTTCCTATCATCTCTGTGAGTTAGCTAGATCTAGGTAAACTTCAATGTTTTTCTTGATTTTCAAGGATGATAGTGCTTTGGTTGTATCGTTATTTTGTTTTGCGTTGTATTTATATTTTGGTAACTTCATGAAGACAAATCGTTGCTGTTGGTTTCCTCCTTTTGAAATACTAGAAGTATTTACCGCTACCGTGATTGTATTTAGTCATACTCGAGCCCATCATGCTACTGGTCATATAATATGTAACTTGTTACACATTTAATTCATGTTTCTCTCTTTGGATATATGTAGGGCATCTATTATGGATCTAGACGAAATCGACATAGATGCTGACGCTGTTTTAAATTTGCTGTCAGGAGGCGATACGTGAACATGAACAAGTGTCATCATAGATCAGTCGAAAATGCTTCACATAGAACAGTCGAGAATGCTCCACATAAAACAGTCAAAAATGCTCAAAATTAATCATTCAAAAATGTTCCACTTAGAACAGTCGAGAATGCTCCACATTGAACAGTCGGAAATGCTCTTCATTAAACAGTCGAGAATGCTCCACATAAAACAGTTGAGAATGCGCAATATATAACAGTCGAGAATGCTCCAAACTTAACAGTCGAGAATGCTCCACATTAAACTGTCAAAAATGTTCCACATTAAAAAGTCAGAAATGCTCCACATAAAACAGTCGAGAATGCTCCACATAAAACAGCCGAGAATGTTCCACATTAAAAAGTCAGAAATGCTCCACATAAAACAGTCGAGAATGCTCCACATAAAACAGCCGAGAATATTCCACATTAAACAGTCAAAAATGTTCCACATAAAACAGTCAAAGAATGCGCCACATAAAGCAGTCGAGAATACTCCAAATAAACAGTCGAAAAATGCATCTTATAAAACAGTCCAGAATACTCCACATAAAACAGCCGAAGTATGTTCCACATAAAACAGTTTAGATGTTTAACCCCTCTAGGATTCTGATAGAACTGGACGGAAATGTTTCATATTCTGTTGTGACGTGTAATTTCTATTGCACGTTAAAGTAAAAAGCTATATACATGATTATTTTAGAGAAATGTCTTGAATATACTTGAAACAAATTTTCATATATTGTAGGGACACTTGTGTTATATCTAAAAATGTTTATCAAAGCAAGGTCAATGGTTATTTTTTAAAAATATTTGTGTATATAGATTTTAAAGTCGAATATCTTTTAAATAAAGTTAAGTATTCACAGAATCTTCTTGAAAACATATTGACCAATCAAAAACGTTGTTTTCTAAAATTCAAAATTGTTGAATTACATCCTTTTATAAAATCTTTAAACCTGTAATGCCTGTATCAGTTGATTCATAAGCTAAGTAACCAGAAAAAAGGAAAACCGTTTTTAATGGACTGTCGGATGTAAGTAACATAAGAGCGAACATGACACATCGTGTTTATGTTGTTTGTTTTGTACTTAAGTAAATACTCTTTTTCAAACCTGACTAATAATAGTCTATGTATGCTAAAATCTTTCGTAGGCTTATTTTTATGCAAGTTACATGTGAACTTTATTATGCATTGCTGAAAAAGTTATATTTTTTTCACATGTCCTAAAACGGTTAAAACCTGTATCTATTTGTATGTGTTTTGAAGGTGAGACCAAATCTAAAGAATATTTTGTTGTTTGTCTAATGAAGGCTTTTGTCTTAAAAATAAAGGAAAATTGGCTTGAAATGGTAACATAGAAATATAAATAACTTATCGGTCTACACGAAAAGGTAAATATGATCTTACTTTACTTTTAATGCAGCATTTATCTGAAAGTATTTACTTGACTTTATTTAACTGGATACAAAATTTTGATATCTAAAATTACGGGGGAAATGTAGCGTCGTTCTACATTCAGTGAGTCCGGGCGCATTGCCTGGGAATGAATCACATCAAGTGATAGCTGTAGTTTAACAATAACCCATAAGGTTTGCAGTTAAAATATGATATTATGTTATGTTTTGTATACTGGCCGGCAAAAGAAACGCACATCAAGTCATTCACTTGAAATTTATTATAGCTAGTGCATTTAAAAAAAACCCGCCTGATGTGGAGACATACTAGTGGAAGGAATAATACATGTCTCTGAATGAATTATCAAATGGTAAATGCATGCTAAACATTTCTACTTAGTATACACGTTTTTATGAAAATATATACGCTGCCACTTTTCTGTAATTAGTAAAAAAAATTAAAATAGTTGCGCTTCTTTTGCCTTTAAGGTCTAGAATGTATGTGTATCTGATCTGTTGGAAAGAGAACACTGAGTTTTGGAAAAGAATATCTTCGATATAAATAAATTAAAATGTATGTTTTTGATTCACGTTTGCCTGCTTAGAATGATACATGTTTAATAGTTAATGCATATAAATATGTCATTTTAAACTTAAAGTGACATTATGCGCATCTTACTGCACATAGTGTATTTTTGGTGACAGTTTTATAAAAGCAATTTTTGGTTG
>JAUMHA010411190.1:0-10752 GCA_032359765.1 Saxidomus gigantea
TTAGAATCATGAGCCCTTGTATTATAGCCAATGGTAGTCAGGTGAGTGATATAGGGCCATCATGGCCCTCTTGTTTGGGGGATCTGGTGACAATGTACCAGGTTACTCTGCCAATGGCATATAAGTCAGTTTGTACACTCAGGCAGGGTTCTAATGTACAATGTTTTTGGTCCAGCTCATGTAAAATTTGAATCATATACATTGTTTTTGCAGGGTTCACAAGGTCGTATTGTTCATGCATGTGGTGTTACCCTTCCCAGTGTGTTTATTTCATTCGGACAAACTGTGCAGATAAACTATGCAGCTACCAGTGGAGGCAGCACAGGTTTCTCTCTGAACTATCGCACTTCCAGTAAGTTTTTTTCACAAGATTAGGAAATTTTCCAGTCCTGGTTATTTTGCACTTTCATGATATTTAAAGTAATTCATTGTGTGAAAAGACTACAATCAGTAAGTTACGAGTAATAGTTAAAAGTATACTGTAATTCATGAAATAATTGCAAGAATTTTATTTAGTATTTATTTCGTGGGAGTACTCATTCGTGAATCAGCTGGAGTGCTTGTTTGCAATTCATGGGCTTGTGAATTGACCCAGAGATAAAAAATTGCAAACTTTTGTCACCCTAATTCAAAGTGACTTATAGTATTACTAGTATACCTTGGTTTAACAGTTAAGGCATTCACTTATGTGGTTTGAATGCCAGCAAGGGTCTGTATTTAATTATTACCATATGTCTACCCAATTGGTGGGAGGATAGGCTTTGAGAGGTAGGTATATTGAGAAAGAAATTCAGAAATGGCTGGCCCTTTAAATAAGGGGACACCTTATAAACAAACACTTTATGTTTGCCTTTAGACCTAGTGATTAAATGAAAATATTTACCATGTTATACAATCTGTAGCACTTGGCAATTCTGGGGCAAATTATAGGTTCATGAATTAATTTTGGATATGTATTATGTTATGTTGTTTAGTAACACTATAAACTTTTCTTCATATGCGAGCATAAAGTGGTAATATCTAAACGTCAGTTTCAGAAATCAGTACATTAAGGTGTAAGATATGCAGAAAATAGAACAAACATGTACTTCAAATAACAATATATTACAGCTTGCAACAGGACTTACACTGGTACGAGTGGTCAGATCTACAGTCCGGGCTGGCCAGGCCGGTACCCACATAGGTCCAACTGTCAGTTTAAGATTGAAGCTCCTGCTGGTACCACTGTCTCCCTGTATTTTAATACCTTCCACATAGAGCAACATTCCAGGTGTACTTATGACTACCTTGAGGTAAGTTTTCTATATATTCTGAATTACATGCACATATGTATGAGATGAAAAGGTAAACAGAACAACAGTAGTGAGTATAGAGGAGTTTTGTTCTTTCATTCACTATTGTAGATGAATTGAAGAATTTTAAACCAAAGGTGTTGATCAGTTCATGCACTACCATACTAGCGGAGCAAAACATTTTAATTTATTAGAAATACGAGAAAGCAGTTGAATGCTTATCAAATTAAATAAAAATAAAAACCTATAATATTGTCACATTAAGAGAGTATTTACTCCAGTTTTGCAAGATGTCTTTGATGATTTATTTACTAAATAGATAACCATCTTGTCATATTACCTTTTTCTGGGCATATCTTGGTTGTTATTGGAGGAACAGAATTCAAATATGAATTATATACAAAAATGTATAAAAACACTATGCACATTTTTTCATTTTTGCTGATATGGCAACGTTAGAAATCCTAAGTTGTTTTTACATTACTAACATATTTTTTACATTACAAACTAATATTGATTGAGGATTTCATATTTCACTTGCAATACACATTAGTTCAATTTGTTTAAAGGGGCACTCCCAACATAAAAAAATGCTTTATTTTACCACAAATAATCAACATAGAGGTCTTCTGTAATAAATCGTTATCCCCCCATTTTTTGTACAACAACAACAACAACAACAACTTAGCATAGAATATTTAATGGTTTACAGTATTGCAACATTTTAAAATGCTGATTATACAGATGATGACTGGAATGTACAGCTTTAAACTCTTAGGTTAAGTACACTTGTAAATATTCTATTATTTAATTTGACATCAGTTTTAGGGAGTGCCTCTTAAATTTAAAAGTGAACATTCGATTAAACTTACTCTACGTAACCAGTCAAGGGTTGTATCAAAAGTGGTCAATTTAAAGAGGTTATTGCTTAGTAGAAGAGTATTAAATATGAAGATGGCCAATGGGGATACATAATCATAGGAAGTTTAAGGCAGGTAATTGCTTAACTTAGGGGACTTCTAATTAAAATAATCATCTGACTGTACCATCCAAGGTTTATATTCACTATACATGTACTTTTACAGATGAGAAATGGTACGGACCAAGCATCACCTGTTATTAGAAGAATCTGCGGCTGGTTGTTACCAGATCCCGTGTTTGCCACTACCAATGGTGTAGGATTTACTTTCAAGACAGACATGTCAGTTACATACCCTGGATATGACATTACATACACAGCTACATATCAAGGTAATCATTCAATTTTATTGCTAATTTGGCAGCCTGAAATTGAAAAACATGTACAATTTTAGGCTTTTACAGGTTTAAAGCAGTCTGTGATACACTGATCTACAAGAAACATGATCAGCACAGTTTTCTTTATAAAATTAAGGTAAACTTATCTAAGACCAATAATGATGTTCAGTCAAGTTATACATTACTAATTGTTGATTCAGATGGTTTGCATATTTGAGGTCATTATATATTGATAAGCCTGTATCTGACCTAGAATCAGCATTGACAAAACATTATTTTACTTTTGTTTGTAGGTGTTGGTTGTGGTGGGAATATTACTGGTATAAATGGCAGTTTGACCAGTCCTGGTTACCCTGGTAACTATACATCAGCTAGCACTTGTAACTGGTTGATACAAGCACCGGCAAGGCGTGTCATCACTTTGACCTTCACAGACATGAGGAACGGGGATAACTGTGGCACGGATTATGTGATAGTTTATGACGGAAACAGCGATGTAACTAGTCAGTTTGGGAGATACTGTGGTGGGGTAAGTGTCCTTTTTAAGTGTGAGCATTTCATAATACAAATATTCAATTTTGTTGTATAGTGTATAAAAAAAATTTCCAGTCACATATTGCCTTCAATGTTTAGTTCTTACTCAAAACTAGTTGGCCTTGTATTGTTTATAAAACTGAGTCAGTTCCTATTGTAACTGACATATCGTCTTTTGCAGTCATTTTCATTGCCCTGGTATGGTTTTCTCGTGTATTTTTGTACCTACATAAGGCTTAGACCTGTATGGCTTAATTAATTTAGAAAGCTTTATTGAGGACCTTTATTTTGTGTCTTCCATAGTTTAAGTTAAATTACACATACAGTCAAAACTGTGAATAGAGGAAAGGTTTCTATCTGCTGGTCTTTATTTAGAGGTGGTCTTTCATACAGGTTTTACTGTAGTAAGTTATTTATTACATATATTTCAGGAGACTCCAGCTCCGATGACTTTCAGCAGTAATGTAGCATTCTTGAAGTATGTCTCTGATGGTACAGGATCAGCCATTGCCTTCAGACTTACCTACACAAGTTAATCAGACTTGAGACATGCAAGCATTGGACATAATAAAGATGTGCAATATAGAATATTTGTTAACTTATCATGAATACTAACCCCGTAGGTGATGTAGGCTCTTCTTGGTTTGACTTCATAATCTACATGATTTTCTACAGTGTAAATTTATTTTAAAATATGTTTTAAGGACAGACAAATACTTAAAGAAAACTGAAAATACTATGTAAATAGTAATGTGTTAATAAATGTACAAAATTTATGCATGTACAATGTATAAAGAATGTTAAGTACAGTTGAAAGCTAATAGAATAATGTGAAGATTTGTTACTTCAACATTCCTCACAAAACAATGTGCAATATTTCCTTTAGTGCAATGATATTAAGTTATTGGTTTATATATCTTACATGTTTAAAAAACACACATATGTATATATATAACATATTATATGAACCTATTTTGCATGAATTTTTTAGATTGATTAGAATGGTTTAAACAGAAGCATGGATGAGGTTAAGGAACAAAATAATTACATCAAACATTGTCACTACAGCTTGAAAATAAGAAAAGAAAAATTGTTGAATTTCTCCTATCTTAACACAATTTGTTCTTAAAGCTGCTCGCTCTCAGATTTTGATACAAAAATAAGGTTTTTGAACCATCTGAAATTAACATATATTAGAAGGAATCATAGAAAAAAAAGGTTCCAGTATAAATTTCTGTGGAGTACTTCTGTATTTTTGAAATTATACTCTACAAACTTATGAAGCGTTGCAAATGCTTTTGAAATTCCAATATACATTGTATAGTGAAGCATTGCCATCAAAGCAGGCTCATCAACATTTTCAACATATTGCTATGTAAATTTTTACTTGTGTTGATGATTCTAGCTAATTTATTTGTTTTCACCAGAAACTGTGAAAGAGCAGCTTTAACAAAAGTTATTCTATCCATAAAAGTTCAAGTATCATAAGTTATGTATGTGTATGGTTATGCGAATATGTGTTTGTGTGTTTGTACTAGTATGTCACACTATATGTAAAATTTTGCTGTACAGTGTTACAATTGTATTTATTACATTTGTATGTGAAATTGCATTTGACAGATTTGCTATTAACATGCTGAATAAATATGTAGCCTTGGTAACCAGTTCCTTGTTTCTGATATTACAGCTGATGGTCTGTCTGCACAGAAAATGACCTACTTGTAGGACTGGGTCAGGGAAGGAGGACAGCACATTTTATAAGTGATATATTTTGTGTGATATAAGCCATATATAGTAACAACAAAGGAAAATAATTCTAAAAACGAGGGTAGCCCATGGTGCTGAACATTTGTGCCAAGTTACATCAAAATCCCTCCATGCATGAAGAAGAAATCCTCTGGACAAAGATATTCTTGAATTTGACCTTTAACCTCAAAGTGTGACCTTGACCTTAAACCTAGGGCCTGGTTCTTGCGCATGACACTCTCTCATGGTGGTGAACATTTGTGCCAAGAAACATCAAAATCCCTCCATGCATGAAGAAGAAATGCTCTGGACAAAGTCATTCTTGAATTGTTGTATCTTACCTTTTGCGACCTGGTTCTATCGCATGACAGTCCGTCTCATGGTGGTGAACATTTGTGCCAAGTTACATCAAAATCCCTCCATGGATGAAAAAGATATGCTCCTGACAAAGTCATTCTTGAATTTGACCTTTAGCCTCTAAGTGTGACCTTCACCTTAAACCTAGGGACCTGATTCTTGCGCATGACACTCTGTCTCATGGTGGTGAACATGTGTGCCAAGAAACATCAAAATCCCTCCATGCATGAAGAAGAAATGCTCTGGACAAAGTCATTCTTGAATTGTTGTATCTTACCTTTTGCGACCTGGTTCTATCGCATGACAGTCCGTCTCATGGTGGTGAACATTTGTGCCAAGTTACATCAAAATCCCTCCATGGATGAAAAAGATATGCTCCAGACAAAGTCATTCTTGAATTTGACCTTTAGCCTCTAAGTGTGACCTCGACCTTAAACCTAGGGACCTGATTCTTGCGCATGACACTCGGTCTCATGATGGTGAACATTTGTGCCAAGTTATTGAAGAATCCCTTGATCCATGGATAAGTTACAGCCCACACAAGCTAAACTCGGACGCAAGGACGCACATACACTGAACTGCCATTTGGACAGCTGTATCGAGCTTTCGCAAGCAGCTCGACAAAAACAGTCACCTTGACTCCCCCCAATTTCAGTAACAGTGACCTCCACTGTGACCCCTCAATTTTATTTTGCTTAAAACAATCTAAAAACAAAAAATAAACAAGTCTTTTTTAGTAACCTTGACCTCCCAATTTGATTTTACATAAATAAAATTTATTTTTAGTAACAGTGACCTTGACCCTAGTGACCTTGACCCTAGTGAGCCAAAGCTTCCTCTCCACGCAAGCTACCTACATACCAAGTTTCATTACAATTGGTCACTCCTAACTCAAGTTACTGAGCAGAAACCATTTTTCTATTTTTAGTAACAGTGACCTTGACCCTAGTGACTCCAAATGCAATCCTAAGCTTCCTCTCTACACAAGCTTCCTACTCACCGAGTGTCATTGCAATTAGTCACTCCTTACTTGATTTATTGAGCGGAAACTATTTTTCTATTTTTAGTAACAGTGACCTTGACCCTAGTGACCCCAAATGCAAAACCAAGCTTCCTCTCCACGCAAGCTACCTTCATACCAAGATTAATTGTAATTGCTTTCTCCTTGGGAAGGTTTACAGTCAAATTTTCACATTAAGACACATCAGTTAACTTACCTACATCAAACTATTTTTCAATTCTTTATTAAAATTGTTCTTACGTGTTTCCATTTTGTCGCTGTTCCAGTACAGAACGTCCATGTTGGTTTATTTTCAGCCTGTCCTACTTCGTCCCGCAGTTAGTTCAACATGAATCCAAACGTGACCGGTCTTGTTTCAGATCAGTTTTTTAAATTTATTTGATTATGTAGTTTTTCCCCACCTATTTGTGAATCTTGTTTGACCACCGAGAGTTTTTACGAACGACAAGCTCTTGGTTGTACATCACATAATTATATTAAGTAGATTTTTTTTTAAAGTTTATTTTTCGCAAACATATTTCACAATCGAATCTTCAATGACTTGTATCTACGGTTCATTTACGCTTTCCAATATTTAAAAAAAAAAATAGCAATGATATTTATATTTATTATCCGTTCAGATACGGGTTTTACTGCAGTCTTTTAAATGCACACGTCAAGGTCATCCAATAAAAGAAAACAAAGTGCATATTACTTGGTAATGTTCATACTGTTTTATAATACAACAAAACTTAGCATAAATTATTGAAGGTTTTACGATACTGCAACATATTCTGAAAGTTCGATATGTATAGCTTCAATTTAATACTTGAATTATTTTTTTTTATAAAATTGTATGCTTTTAAAGGGGCACTCCCTACATCTGGCAGAATATATTCTCGATACATAGATTATGTGTTCATTGAACAATAATCGATAATGACTGGGATGCACAGCTGAATACTGCCAAAGATTCTATTTAAATATTTATATTTTGGAGGTTATTTAGTTTGGCATCAGTTATAAGGTATGTCCCTTCAAAGTAACTTTAAATTTGACACCAATTTTAGGTAGTTCCTCTTTTACAAGCTATCGAATCCGGTATTCATCGGTAAAATCAGCGTTTTAAAATACGTTGCAGTATCGTAAAGCATTTTCGTCATCCGAATCTGTGTCAGTTGCAATGGATGCAGTAGTGGGTATGTTTAATCTGCTAGTGGACGGGCCTGTGTATGGAGGCCGATAGCTGAAAATAATACTTTTACTGTCACAACATTGCGATGTTAGTTACTTATCAAACACTGAAAATCAAATGGGTGCATTATTGTGAAATATGTATAGGATAGTGGATATAAAAGAGAGCTTTACCTGCGTGGCGTTTCAAAAAAAGTGACAAATTGAAATATCAGACGAATAGCTAGACTTCACACACAGGACAACAAGAAAAGTATTAGTGCGAGGCATTAAAGGCGTGCTGCAAAGAATTCATGTTTTCGTGTAGTTTTTGGTTCAGGTTATGTATTATGAGTCATTTAGATAACCCTTAAAGAGCTTAACCCTACATCAAGCCGTTTATATTCTCGAAACATAGATTATGTATTCAATGAACGTAAAATGATAAATAAATACAATTTTAAAGAAGAACTTTTGTCGAAAAATGCCTCATTTTACCACAATTAATCAATATAGAGGTTTTCTGTAATAAATCGCATCCACCAATTTAATGTACAACAACAATAACTACATAGATTATTGAATGGTTTACGGTACTACAGTATAGATTATTGAATGGTTTACGGTACTACAGTATATTTCAAACCAGTGATTTTATCGATAATGGCTGGGAATATATAGCTGAAACTTGTAGGTTAAATTATAATACTTCTAAGGATTATTTTATTTATGTTTTGGAGGATACTCAGTTCGACATCAGTTATAGGGTGTGTCCCTACATTGAATGGTGTATTTTTATGAAAAGTACATGAAAGTGCTTCATGCAACAGTTTCATTACTTCAGGGTTGCTCTGTGGTACAGTGGTTGACGATCTAGACTACCAATCTGAAGGCCTCAGTTCGAATCCTAGTTCCATACAATACCATAACGTTGAAACATGGTATTTATTTTTATTTTGGGAATATAATTATCAATTATAAAACAAGTTTTTTCTTTCTGAATGTAATCATAAACACATGAAGCGATCTTGTGACACAACCTCCTCTATTCCCAATTGCCTCATTCCATATGTAGCAAAAACGATACATTGTATTTCAACTCGGTCCCCATTTTAAAAAACTGTTGTTAAGGATGTGTTAAGGAAGCGTCATCTAGGTCAAAACAGCAAGCAACAAACTCACCATCTTTTTCAAGGATAGCCTTTTCCTAACTTTGTGGACTCCAGCTAGGTATCTGCTTTGCAATTGCTCTCTATACTGCTCTTATTTTTGTATTTGACCATCTTTTGTAATATTAATTTGAAGCTGGTCGTTCTCAATTTCTGGTAAGACAAAAAATACCAAAAATAATAATATTAAAACAAAAAAGGTAAAAGTAATGGCTAAAATCAACAACATAAGTAAAACTCTAGGTAGCAATTCGCAATAATCCATTGAAATTATTCATGGGTTTGGTTTAAAGGCACCGCCACACAGTATGGTAATATTAGGATTGTAACGCTTTATAATTTCAAAAATACAAAAATACTTTTTATTTGAGTATTCATTCTAAAATAGGTTATTTTCAGAGAGTTTGAAGAACTTTGTGTTTTCATCAAAATCTGGAAGCAAGCAGATTTTAAAGCAAAACAGCAATCGCGCTGATTTTTCAGACGGAAAGAAAATATTATACTCCTGATAAAAAAATATGGCGTTATACTTCAACAGAAACAGCTTTAATTGAATAATCTTGAGCCTAGTATCTTATGCATTAATTTAGTATTATATGACTCTATGTGACTCGATACAAATGCTATCTTAGATTCAGAAGTGTCATTGGGTCTTGTAACATGCTTACACCCAAAGTCATTTGTACAAATACCCATTTCATTTCCTATATACTATATAAATCTAATTGTATACTTACCTACATATTCTCCCTGTTCATCTACAGTACTTAGCTGCCAAAATTTGTGGAAAAATGTGAGCATGAAACTATTTTCTTTACCTTTTCCTACATCTATGCTCCAGATAAATATGTTTCAGATAAATAACTATTCTCTTCGTTTCTTCTCTCTTTGCTACATTACATTCCACTGGCACTTATTTCTAACAATTGTTCTGTCCTTGTCTCTCTTTGGTGCTATAGCTTCATTTATTACATGTAATAACTCACTTGAGCTGCTAACTAAATTCTGTACTTGGGATCTACTTCGTCCCCATACTCTGCATTTTAGTTTTCTCTAATTTCTGTATCATTTTTATGGTTGACTTTGGTTATTAACCTACTCTAAGGAATTTCATCATCATCATCAGCAGCAGAAGTAACAGCAGCATAATCATCATTAACATCATATGGTATATACATTTTGCCATTTTCAGTATGCTCACCATTATAACTTTAATCCCTAGGGACTGGCAAAAGAGTGGAACATTTCGGGGAATTAATGTTTCCATCCGTGTAACTTTCAGCAACAAAATTTGAAGAATCTTATTGTTCTAACTCTTCAGCTACAGATCTAAATAAATGTTATTTTAAATATGTCACCATTGTCAAAATTGTTCACTGTGCTGTCAATTATTGAAAATGTGCTGGTATTCAGACCGGAGATTGCCGAACAAGCATCAGACAGTTCACTGTCAGGAAAAACTTCTACATTCTCTGACCCAAAGTAGTTTACAGGCATACTCTTTATTTGCTATCATAATCAAAGTCAGAAAACTCTAATTCAGTGTCACTAATGTCAATCATTCCATTTAGCAACCTCAAACGGAACATCTCCCTCCAACTTCAGTGACACAGTCAGATGTTTTATAAAAAGACTAATAGCATTTACAGATTTGTGGAAAGTCCTTGTTGCAAGCAAGACCATCGACACAAACCATCACCTTGTCATTACAGCTATGACAATTTAAAACAAAATATCCACCTGCTTTAGAATAGCCATTGAGTATGAAGGGTGGGCATTGCCAATAGCAAACGAACAACTACAATGATCAGTTTCTGCAATCAATGTATTCAATGTATTCAATGCATCTTCAAGTCTTTTTCTGGCATTATTTCAATGTCCAGTGTAGAGATTTATGTCTTGAGGGATGTTTTTAACATTTAAGTAATCAGCATTAATGTGACTGGAAGGTTTGGTGTATAAACTGTCACCATAATCAAGTATCTGATGCAATGTAGAAATATTCCATCAATAGGCAGAATTTGCTAAGCGCTGTGTACCATTTCCCTGAAAACGAGGATCTTATAAATAGTATAATAATATACAAATGTAATACTGACTTTATTTATTATATAGTGGATAAGAACATTTGGCTAAACCAAGTTACAATGTGGTCCACCCTTAACATATTTACAAACATATATACGACAACAATTATAACATTTACAAAACAACTCTACATATA
>JAUMHA010411201.1:0-22587 GCA_032359765.1 Saxidomus gigantea
TCAAGTAAGTAGCCAATCAAAATTATGGTTACAAGTCACATGACTCACTGGGGATGGTCACATGATGTGTTGAATGTTAAAGCTTGCTTTTCAAGTTTTAAAGCATTTTTGCTTCAGTTCTATTTTTCTCACTGTACCACTTTTTAGTGGGAGTTTGAAAAACTAACACTGTGTATTAACTCTTTGCTTGCTTTTGCTGTGAAAGGTGCTGGTGATTTTAACCAATCAGAGTTTAGCTAGCTTTGATTGATAAATTTATGTTCTTATATATTTTAAAGGTAATGTTTTTAATTGTACAAACTCAGAATGTAGTGTCTGTCAAGGTAGTGGTAGTTAGCCAGTCTTTTGACATGTATACAGCTGTTGCAGTCTGTACTTTCTATATATTAAGGTCATATTTAAGTATATTTAAAATGATTATCAGTACTGGTATAACAATAGAATGAGGGACCTGCCTGTTATGCAAGTTGATACATTCATGTAATACATTTGAAAAATGCTCATATAGGTATAAAAAAGTATACTAACCGGTACTGAGTAAAGCATGAATTGACCCGCCCCTTTGGTTAAGTAGGTGTGGTCACTGACTTCTCACCACAAAACCTGTCCGTGATTGACAGTCATTTTGCAGTCTTAATGTTTTACTTTGACTTTCCTGTAAACATTATATAGGTTTTGGAGAAGTGAACATATTTGCATTATGCAAAGGAATAGTGGTTTTGCTTAATATGCAGGTCCCAGTGTTTTAGGTAGTGAGTGACACACCATTATAATAGTTGTAGAGTTCATATGAAAGCCAACAGCAGTAAATAATGAGCTTAAAGTATTCAGGCAAAGTGGCATGTTACTAATCTCTCTGTTTAACTTTCTTGAAGCTTCTAATACTGTTTGTTATTGTATAGCAAGTTGTAATATTTAACTACTAAATTAGACAAAAATATCAGGTAAATGAAAGATTTTAAAACTAGATTGATATGTGTTTGAAATGAAAAACATATAACACTGAAATAAGATCTGTTCGAGTTTGAAACAGAAGCTATACAATATCATATTGCCAGTGTATTCTAACTGTTTTCAGGACTAACATATTTTTCTAGCATCAGCTAAAGTAACAGGTGTAAGAAAATGACATGCATTAAATGTACGTTTGCATAATGAACCTTTTCCTTTGCAATACAGTATCTCATTTCACGGGTATTTTTGTTCCTTTCTTTTGACAACTTTTCAGCAGAAAAAAACAAAGACAAAAAACAATTTTAAAAAAATGTGATTTTCTAAGTATGTCATGTTCTCACACGTTTGGTTAGTTTCCATGGTGATTTTGGTATTATATATTACTGTTACTAGTGGCAAGTCTGGATCTTTCAACTACAACCACAAGCGCTCTGCCTCTCAACCCCTCTCCAACTACAGTTCCTTCAGGTATGGTCTTTCCCTTGAGCAGAATCATCGTTTTATCTGTGCCGGCACGAGTGCAGTTCTCACATTGATCATGTAAAGTCGAAAGTCACAGTGTTTTGTTTTTTTCAAACTTCATTATTTTGATAAATCATTCACTTTTGCTGAAATTAAAGAGACTTTGTTTTAGTAGGCTAACATCATTTGTTAGCCAAAATATAGTACATTTTGATTGTTGTCAGTAAAGTTAATTTGCATAATTATCTCATTCATAGCCTTTAGAAATTCAAGTATGATGCATTAGATGTATGAGAACTGCACTCATGCATGCATTAGGTAAAACAGTGATGAGTTAAGCATGAATATTACCTTTCCTTTTAAACCATTTGATACTGTTAACTCTCGACCCTGCTGAAGGTTAGGAGTTTGTTCACATATCTTTCTGTTACAGCCTTTCAGTTACAGCTGTTAATTGATCAATTTACCAGCAGAATAGTGAACAGTTAAGACCTTAATCAGACTGTTCAGGAAGCTGATCATGGTCGACAATGACAGTGTAGGTTAAATCATGGTCTACATTGGCTGTACATGCTTATCATGGTCGACAATGGCTGTGTAGGTTAATCATGGTCTACATTGGCTGTACATGCTTATCATGATCGACAATGGCTGTGTAGGTTAATCATGGTCTACATTGGCTGTACATGCTTATCATGGTCGACAATGGCTGTGTAGGTTAATCAAGGTCTACATTGGCTGTACATGCTGATCATGGTCAACAATAGCTGTGTTTGGTAAATCATAGTCTACATTAGCTGTACATGCTGATCATGGTCGACAATAGCAGTGTTGTTTAAATCATGGTCTACATTGGCTTTACATGCTGATCATAGTCAACAATAGCTGTGTTGGTTAAATCATGGTTTACATTAGCTGTACATGCTTATCATGGTCTACATTGGCAGAATAGTCTGTATACAGCAGGGTCAGGGCTAAGAGAGACACTCTATCCTTTCCATGAACTTTCAAACCATTCTTCCAATACCCGTAAAAATATAGTATTGGATTATACAAACAAAGTTTTCAGCACCTAGTTGCAGTAGAATTTGGAAGGATATTTACTCTTTACTCGCCTTATTTCTACTCTTCCCATGATACAGTACAGTTTCTTATTACTCTAAATGTGTCTTGTCAATGTTTACTGTGCAGTCAGCAAGACTTTGTCATAACCAGTGTTGTGAGACCCCATTTATATATCTTTAAAGAAATTCTATGTCAAATTTGCTATCCCTTTTCGTAGATACATGTACATAAGTAGTGTTTTTGCTATGTATTGTTAAAGATGTGCTTTTGATAGGACAGAAGTGAGTTCCAATTTAAAACTGACCAATCAGAAGCCAGATATTTGAGAATGATTTAAAAATAGATTTTATGGTTGCATTTCTGTCAAGTCGTCAATATGATTAAATACGATTTTTAAATCTTTCTCAACAAGTGTCAGAGCCTGTTGCCTTTGACCCCTATGGTGCATTGGTTGATATGGCCACCAATGAAGGCGGGGTCAATGTTGAAGGAATGGGTGGGGCTATATTTGGCTCCTCCCCTGGTAAAGATGACTTTCAACAAGGTTCGATTATTGTATTGTACTAGCTAAGCAATGTGTGCATGTACAAATTAGTTCAGCAAAACAAAGAAAGATATAAACTCGTTTTGTTTGTTAAAAAAAATAAATTCTGTTTGTTTGATTACTTTGTTAGATTTCCAAGCTGTTTATTTCCAAGAAACAATTTTTTAAGCACATTATTACAAAAAGTTCAATATTCTAGATGATTTCTTTCACTTATTTTTTTAAGCACATGCTAAAATCAACTATTCAGCAGATCACAGTTCCTTTTGCAGAGGATTTTAGTAGAATTCTTTGGTTCAAAAGTCACTTCTGTTAAATCACAGATTTGTTGAAGTTTGAATATGTTTAGTTGAAATGTTTCATAAATACATGTATGTAGTGTATAGCAGAGACTTAGAGTTAAAATAGAAAGAAATGATGCAGTTTTTTGTCAGTAAATTTCAGCAAGATGCTTGCATACTTTCAGTCATTGATTTTGAATTTTTATAAGAAAGTAATGATAATTAACACTTCAAACTTAGTCTACATTGTCCACATTTTAGCTAGTTTTAATATAAAGTACAAAACACTTTGTCAGGTTTTTTTGTTTTTTTTTCACTCAGTAACAAAGAATGTACTAGTTGCCCTCATTAATAGCATGTTTGCATTGAATATATCATCTAACTATCCATTCAGGATTAGGTCGGCAGAGTCCATCTGTAGTTAGGAGTACGAGCCCAGCTGTTGGCGTTTTTGGTGGAGAGAGCCACCCACCATCCTCAACTGACTTGTTCCCAACCACCGGACCTTTTGCCACCTCCGATTCTGACCTCAAAGGTTCTTGCAATGTTGTTGGGCTTTTTTTTCGTCAATGTCTTATTTGTTCATTTAAGTTTTATTTTTTAGCAGTCACATTGTGTCACTGGCTTTTAATTTTGATGACTTCTTTATTTACTTGTGTATTATTGGTTAGTACTGAAATGATATCTCCTGAATTGGGCAACAGATTTTTTTCTGTGATTTATTGTTTCGTTTTGATACAGTGTAACCCTCTAACGAGGGAACATCTTTGGGAACACTGAAGTATGTTTCTTGTAGAGAGGTGTTGATCTGGAGAGGTCGATTCCTTATATTATTGACACAAACGGAAAGAAATTGTGTGTCTTTTGATGGAGGTTGTTGCTCTAGGGAGGTGTCGTTTGGGGATGTTGGACTGTAGTTACTCTCACATATCTGTCATGTAGTGTATACTTCCTCCCCAGTTCCCACACTCAATTAGAGCAGAGACATCTTAGTACTTCACAGGTGTCTTGTAAAGCTCAGTTTCTTTGAGAGCTCAGTTTCTTTGAGCTTAGTGTCTTTATTTTGTAAAGCTCAGTTTATTTACATATAGTGTTGACCTTTTCTCATGTTCAAAGTATCAGTAATTTTGCCAAATAAAGACAATTATAGATGAATATACATCATGAAAGCCTGGGGAAGAATAAATACATAGACTTCAATTGTTTTGTAGGATTTGTATTGTTACGTTGCAGTAGTTACAATGGAGGTTTATTTTTTCTGTATAGAAGTTTTATTTCAGTTCTGTTTGTTGTTAGATTTTTCATTATTGCCCTGCCCAGCAGGGAAATAGGCAGGACTATCACACCATTCTTGGAATATATCATGGTATATTTAATAGTTTTGATGTATGCTTTGAATATTTGTTCACGCAATTATGATTAATAAGTATAGCAAAAAGGTATAAATGTTTTTATTGACCTAGAATGTGTCACCACACAGATGATCACTTTATCACATACATATTTTGAAAATAATTGTTTATCATCTTTTACGTTAAAGCATGTATTTTCTGTCTCAGATAAATGAAAATGATTGTGCCTTAGAAATTTATCTACAGTGAAGCCTCTGTTTTAAGAACACTTCTGTATAATGACTCTTTTTGTAATACAGATCAACAGGGAGATATTAGTGCAATATTACTCTAGAAACACCTATGGATATGACCATCTGTCAACGAAAGTCACATTGGCTTCTCCTCACCAGTGGTCTTTGTTCTCAGGTTTTACTGTATGTCTTGTTAGAGCATGAGTTGTAAATGCATTATTTGCATATTAAATGGGCTATGAGATTAGAAAATAGGTCGTGAAGGCATCATTTGCATATTAAATGGGCTAATAGATTAGTAATACTAACACTATTCATCAAATACCTCACTCGTTTACGAGTTTGAATTTTATTTTTTGTGTTGCAGGTTTTGATGCCTTTGGTGAGATTTTAATGCCGCAAGGCAAACAGCAGGCAGCGGAGACACAGCAGCAACAAAATATTGGAAACCAGGACCTGGACTCGAGTCTGGCTCTCCTTGCAGGAAATATCAGCGTCAATGGTGCACAGTCAGTTAAAAAGTAGGCATTTAACTCAGCATTATTTTTCAGAAGTTAATTGACGGGTCATGTCTCCAAGCAGAATTAACCGAAACCCGGGGATGCAATACTTGTCCCTTTGTTGATGTCCGAGTTTTTATACAAAAACATTCAATTCAGACATTTTGCCTAAGCATTTATTTAGAGAAATATTCAAGTACCTCATTCACCTTCACTGAAGGCAAAACTGGATATGGTAAAAAAATTGATGCTCCCTGAAGGGGCAGCATGTAGTTGCCACTTTGTCCGTCTGGATATTTCTTGTCTGGAGCATAACTGGGAAAGTACCGTATGTAAAGGATTGAGTTTATACTTCTCACATTGATAGAGGCCGTGCAGTGACCAAAAACTATATCTCTAACTGACCCTTATTGTGAATTATCTCCCTGTATGTAATAATAATTATGCTTGTTCAGACCATAACTCATGAAGTATATATGGGATTAAGTTGATACTTCACACACAGTGTATGTGTCTAGTACTGGTCCTTTCAAGGAATTATTGGATGGTTAGGTCAATAGTTTGCTTGTGCATAACGGAAATACTGTCTAAACTGGTGTTGAACTGTCAGAAAGGAAATATCAACACTTACTTGCATACATATGATACTTAAACCCCTCTTCTGTTAGTCAACATCTGTTTGTTCTATAAATAGACAGCAACACCAGTGGCAACCTAAAACAGACCAGAAGAAGACAGGAGGAAATAACTGGGCTCCCACTCAGTTGTCACAGGCAACCACCTGGTCCCAGCCCGCATACCCACAGACTGCTGTAAGTACACATGTCCTAAAAACATTCAAATAATAATTCCAATATACATTTGAACCTGCGAAAATGGCCACCTTTGTGCCAAAGTATAGATGTGTTAAGTTCAGATGTATTATGCATGTTGAAGTGTTCCAATACAGATGTATTATGCCTGTTGAAGTGTTCCAATACAGATGTATTATGCCTGTTGAAGTGTTCCAATACAGATGTTTTAAATACACCTTTATTATGCAATCACCTGCATTAAGTGGTAATTTCTGTTGACTGGCTGCATAGGACAGGTTTGTCATATGAAAGTAAGATGATGAAATGTGATGTAAATAAAATAAGGTAGTTTTACTTTATAAAGAAAATGGTTTAATAACGAATCGTAGGACAGCCACTGAAATAGGGTTTAACGTTAGTTTTATTTTTAATGGACTACCTGTGTGATTGTACATGTAATTTATTTCTGGCACATTTTGTTTTCTAGTCTGGTTGCTTATGTTTGTTGACTTGTATAACTATTTCAGATGGCAGGCATGCAGATGGGATATGGTCAGCCAGGAATGCAACCAATGATGGTATGCTCATTTTGTTACCACTTGCAGAATTTTTACCACGTCTTATTTCACATAGCTCAAGTATTAGGAAATATTTGATGTTCTTAGTGTAAATCCTTTGAATTTTACGAACTTATTCGGGCAGCTTAAATATCTTTGACCAGTATGCCATAATGACTATAGAAATGGTAAAAATTGACCTCTTGAAGTGAAGGTCATAGGCTCTAGGTGCTTACTAGATGGTATGGAGAACCATAACTTGATATTCAAAGAAGCATGCCTTGTAGAGTATTTGATGAGTTTTAGAGTATTGTAAAAGATGAATTTTTCCACGAATAAAGCTCATCACAAATTCATGAAACTCTATAATAGCAAACAAGCAATGATTATATACAAAATAGAGCTCGCTCGTGAATTCAAAGCTTGCGAATAAATTTGAAAATAGCGATATAAACATCTTACGAATATAAAGACTTTTACAGAATGCTATGAAGCTATGAAAAAGGAACTTGGGTAGTTCTGGTCAGGAATTTAAAAATGGTAAACTCTTGACAGAGAATTAATTGAAAAATGAAGAAACTGCTGAAGAAATGTCTCTTAGTTGATCTTGTTACAGTAGTGTCCTATTGTACTGAAGAGAATTTTCAGTAGATGACATGTCTTGATAGATATGACCTATCTTTCCTTTACAGCAGCCAGGAATGGTTGGATCCCCAATGATGGGCCAGATGGCCCCCATGACTGGCATGCCCATGACTACCATGCCACAGATGGGGATGGGCATGGGACAACCAATGTATGGAGCCATTAGACCAGGGATGGCACCCATGGGCATGGCTCAGCCACGACCACCAGTTTCCCAAGGACAACCAAATGATCCATTTGGAACATTGTGAGACTGTTCTGCGTGAATGTGTGTAAAGTGTGATAAGGTGGTACGTAATGTATTGTAAAATAATCACTATAAGAAACAGATGAATGTTGATAGTTTGACTGGACAGTGAATGGATAACTTATTCTAGCATATCAGATCTGCATTTCCGGTGATTTTACCCATGCTACAAAAAATCTTTGTGAACCCCCTCCCCCATTTGCCAGACCACTTTTGTGAATTACTTTTTACATAACGTGAACATTGTGACGTTTTTTTCAGAAGCATCTGAATACCTTTGTTACATGGTACATTTGCATTTGAAATTTATTATAAACTGCAAGATAAAGATTCTATCATGAGACATTTGTTTTATATCTGCGTGAGTGAATTTGGTTATTTTGTGTTTATGTTTGATAATCTGTAACCAAAACCATGTTAACTGTATTACAGATATGCTGGCATAATTCCAAGCAAGCTCAGGATGTAAACAAGAGATTTTCATCATGTACAACTTTAGTGACGTCGGATAACCGTGCTTAGGGAGATGTGTCGATACCAGCAATAATTGTGACATGTAAACAAGACAATCGTGAATCTCGTGAAGCAGAACGTGTTATAAAATCGGAGACATCTCTTCCAGCAAGGAGTTACTTCTTTGTGACTCCAGACTTACTTAATCTTGTAAAACCATTCAACTTCTTTGGGGGACTGGTTAAAAGAATAACTTTACCTTTAACATCTGAAACAAATATAATCGAAACAAAATCGGTACAAAACCTTTTCAAGAAAATTTGGTTGGATCAGAAGCAGCAAACATATATATAGATATATAAACCATATAATTAGATGAAAGTTGAACATTAAAATGTTCTAACAAAGTAAAGTAAGTAATAGAAAAAATTTAAGAAAAGCTACAATGAAATGTGTATGATGATATTAACATATAAACTATTGGACTAGAAATGGTCTAGTTTGCATTACTGTGAATTGGATAATATTCGCAATAATTTAATTTTTGGCGAATTTACCACTTAGCTAATTAAAACTCTTGAGAAAGATTAATTTGACATAAATTTACTGTTAGAAAATGTTCAGTATAAGTCCTGTCTGCTCACACATTGCGAAATTGTATTGTCAGTCAAGTGAAAGCACTTAAAAACAGCAAGAATGCCAGAGTCAGACAAACTTAAAGGAGGAATCCTCCGAGTGTAACAGAATGTTTCCCTGAAAAAGCTGATTGGTTTGACAGTTGCTATAGTGTCATATACATATATAAATATATATAAATATATATACATAGAAATCAGTGGGGGAAAAGTCCATGTTCAATTAACAATATATGTAAGCCAGAATTGTATGTCTTTTTGATGGAGTATACAAACTTACTCCTTGAAAACATTTTTTTCGCACATGATTTGTACATTCCATATCTAGACTAGATTTGATTTATATGATCCATTATTCAGGTATTGTGAACATGCTGTTTTTCTTTAACATCTTGTTTTCAAACTATAATGGACATTAAGAAAGAGCAGCCAAATGAATTATGCAAATGAAAATATTTTTATTTTAAGTTTTCTTTTTCATTTTTAAATCCAGAAATGGACATTTGCTGGCCATTTCATTTCTGAATAAGAAATTGTGTTTTCGTTGATCATTATTATGTGGGAGTACATATCTGTAATATATAAGAACATATGAGCCATCAAGACTTCAAATTACTTGAGGTTGTTAGCATATGCTTAGCACAATGCATAGATCTACGTTCTACATCTGTCAGCTGTTGTCATAAACATCAGTACTTTTAAAGCTTCATTAAAAGTTTTCTTTTGATAATTTTTTCTTTTCAAGAGAACTGGTTCATTTATAAATAGCAATTTTTGTGCTCAGTTAAACTGAAATTTGACGTTTAGTCTTGGCTCATGAAAATTAGATGACCAGCAGATTTCTGATTTTGAAATCTTGTGTTTTTCACCCCTGGCACATTCTTAAATTTTGTTTTATTTGTGGAATGCTAACATGTGCCATTTCCTTACTTAAAAATGATTGTAGAATTTATAATAAACTAACAACATGTCAAGTGTAGAAGGAATTTTGTTGCATGTACTACTGTTAGGTGTTTTTGTCAAAATTGGATATGTGCCAAGTAACTTATTAGAACAGGTGCATCTGAGCCCCACTGTGCAAAAACCAATGTTTGGTCATAAGTATGTCTCTCCCCCCCAACCCCACCCCCCATCTCACAGATTGTTTTTGGCAGGGCTGTTTGTCTGTCACAAATTTTGTGTCGCGGGAATCTCCAGAAGTATTCAAGTTGGAGTTGTGAAAGTTTACAGGAATGTTATCAGCATGTGAAGTTGTGCACCTGGGGATTTTGAGACGGATTCTTCCAGTATTGGCAGAGTTATGGCCCTTGACTTAGTGAAAATTGGCAATTTTCAACTTGTGTCGTGCGTAACTGAAAGTTTTTGAGGATTGTTTGTCAGGATATGAAAGTATGCTCTTGGGGTTATTGATGCGGATTCTTGCAGTGTTGGTGGAGTTATGGCCCTTGACGTAATGAAAATGATGATTTTCAACTTGTCGTGCGTAACTCGAAAAGTATTTCAAGTACAGCAATGAAGCCAAATAAGGATGTTAATCAGCATGTGTAGTTGTGCACCAGGGGTTTTGTTTGCGAGTTATGGCTCTTAACTTCAAATTTCAACTTGTGTCACGTGCATCCCAAAAAGTATTTGAGATAGAGCCATGAAAATGTTACCTGAATATGAAGTTGTGCTACTGAGGATTGGTTTTTGTCTGTCCATCACAAATTATGTGAATATCTCCAAAATATTTAAGTTTGGTTCATGAAAGTTTACGGGAATGTATACCAACATGTGAAGTTCTACTTCTGCGATTTTTTGCCTGTCTTTCTCTTCGTCACATATTTTGTGTGAATCTCTAAAAGTATTTTAGTTGGAAAGTTGTGAAAGTATACAGGAAAGTCCTATCAGCATGTAGAGTTGTGCATGCATGTGCGGTTTTTGTCGATGGTAATGTATTGATCTGTTGTGATAGTATAGGAGAGAGACACGTGTTTTTGTCTCAAAAAAACAACTTCCTTGTTTTTCCACCAGTATATAGCCAGATAAGACTGCAGGGATACATCTGTGTGGTTTGAACTTGCTTGGCTGCCATACAAAAAACCTGATTTAAGAATATAACAATTGTTAATCAAGTCCTGTTGCAAAATACTGACACCTCTTGGTCTTTTTTATACAGTGACGGTTAAAAAAAATGTAGGTTTATGCACAGCAGGGCTTGGATGTTTTCTTTTACGGTTCAGAAGTATTGGGATTTGTGTTAAATCATTAAATTAAGCAGTAGATATAGACATTTAGATTAACTGAATTGAGTGGAAGTTAAGTGTGATAGCTTTATACCATAGTATTTACATGTGTATACTTAGATGAATGAACTTGTGCAATCTGAAATGGCATCATTTTGATGAACTTTGTGACTTCATTCACCCACGTTAAGGGGAAACTTGGGATTGCGGGTGGGTGGGGAAATGTTATAATCATATTTATATCATATCTTAACATCTTAGAAATGTAAATGTGATATCAGTGTTTTGTTATACTTCTACATGCAGGTTTGTTTTTCTGTATTTTTGTCATAACCAGGATATTTTCTGCTTCCTCCTGCTGTCTAAAAGCGTACGTCCGTTTGTAAGGCATGAAGTCTCATCCAGTCAGTATGTGGCTGCTACTTTCACAATCCATAGCCAAAATTTTCACGACAGTTAAGGTACAACATGCAACAACCAAAGAAAATTGTACTTCATTTGTAAAACATTGGAAGATACAAAGTTTGGTTGATCTTGTGTTAAAACAAACAGAAACTGAGTCCCCTAGCCATTTTCATTAATGATTATTGTACATTTACTCCTGGTGACATCAAGTTTGCTTTTAAGACTAAATGAGCCTTTCGGTGTGAAATTAAATCTTGGATTTTTGCGACCAGTATGGATTCAGTTGAGCCAGTACAAAAATATACTGTACAGTATATACTTTGCCATAAGTCGACCAAATACGATCCTGAAACAGCCTTTTTAAAGCTTACTCGACTTGTGGACAAGTTATATAAAATTTGTAACAAAAGGCTCAATTTAACCCCTAATGTCATGTACATTCATTCATCACGGACACACAGAGTAACATTATAAAAACAGTTTTTAGTACAATTCAACATTACATTTCTTAGTCTTCTGTTAACAATGATTAGGAATATAAAAATGTAATTTCTCGCACAATGGGTCACACTATAATATGGTTGGCATGGACTAGAACCAGGAAGCAAGGTTAAAGATCCCATAATGGTAACTTGTGTTGTTGTTTGAGCATGTAGAGATACAAAATATACATTTAGCATATGATACTGTTTTATGCAAAATTTGGAAACTGTGGTAAATTGCTCTGTGTATTTGTTTACTTTTATTGAAGCATACGGTATGTTAAAGTCACTGTCATTGGGTAAAACATGCAAACATTCATTATCATTGGGTAAAGCATGCACACTCATTTTTGTATCTGCTGTTTTCACTGGGTTTATTTCCTCCCATCGTTCTATATAAGCCATACATATAAACTGTTTTACATCTTGTTAAAACACGGTGACCAAATGTCTTTGTTTTCAACCGTAATCGTTTTATTGCGATGTTCATTTAATGTACATCTGGTGTTTTTGTTAGCTTCTTCAAATTATTTTGTAAATAATACGTCTATCTATACACACATAATGTATATATTTTAAGTTATATCTATACACTGGTTAATTGTAGCCGTCATTTGGATTCTTTTATAGCGTAAAATATTACGGACTGTATATAGGTGTACAAGAGAACAGATGCTGTGTGTTTACCAGTGTGAAAGATTACAGATTTTGAGTCAGTCACACGACTCAATGTAATGGTGTACTTAATTTTAATAACTGTTGTATTTTGCAGATGAAAAAATGTATGGAACTTCCGATTTTTATGTATGTAAGGATTTTTTTACATAATTACTAGTAGTAAGACGTAAACACATTAAGTGTTAAGAAAATTTATTTATTACAAACTTTCCAATGATTTAAATATGCTCTTGGAAGTTGTGTTACGAAAAAAATTACAATGAAAGGAACTGTGAAAGTCTGAACAAGTGTTGTGTGTTCTTTTGTCTTTTAAGGTACAAGATAGAAAACTTTATTGGTTACCATTATAAACAATACAAAACAAAAATATTGTCTGGATGTAAAAAAAGCTGTACAGTTGATATGCTGCTGCAAATAAAGTTAAGGGGTTATATGTAAGAGTTGTTATAGCTGTTACGGTCAGACTGGCGGTCCGTCCGTCAGTCAACCCATTGTGAAAAGTTGCGATGGAACGGTTTCGAAGGATGAAGAACAATATAACTATGAAGAGTAATACAAGCGAGGTATTTTTTTGTCAGTGCTTAAGTCAAGCTTTGGATTTAGAGTTTTGTTCACTATCCGAAAGAAGCAGGTTACTCCTGACAGAATCTTCAACTGGTATAGTAGTTCACACTGGTTTCTTCAATACAGGCTTTTAGTTCTGTTTTTGAGTGTGTCTAAGCATTTCAAATGAGTTGCATGTCTAATACCTAGTACTCGTGGTTATAATTTTTTGGTCTGTTAAAAATTAGAAGGAACTTTGTGGTCTGATATATTAGAAGAATATTAGTGCAAATTTGTGGTCTGAAAGATTAGAAGGAACTTTGTGTTGTGGTCTGAAAGATTAGAAGGAACTTTGTTTGTGGTCTGTGAAATATTAGAAGGAACTTTGTGGTCTGAAAGATTAGAAGGAACTGTGTGGTCTCTGAAATATTAGAAGGAACTTTTTGGTCTGAAATATTAGAAGGAACTTTGTGGTCTGAACTATTAGAAGGAACTTTGTGGTCTGAAATATGAGAAGGAACTTTGTGGTCAGTGAGACATTAGAAGGAACTTTAAAACTTCGAGTATCTGACACAAGGAAATTGGAATTTGGTTATAGGTTCATTGATAAAACTATGCTAGTGAAAGTGGGTTATAGAATTTTCTCTGTAGAGTTTATCAATACTGCACAGAACGTTTTTGTCCTAGATCAGAATACAGAACAAAAAAACACCTACCAGCCGGGACCCGGTTGTTAAAAACTTTAATCAATGATTTAACTAAGTGTCTGTTAACTTTTAGGGTTATATTTCTGCAATTTGAAAGATTTTATAAAACGAGATTTGAGCATTCAAGAGAATGAGAACGTAAACTCGCCAAAGCAAAATTAAAATGTTTTGCGTGTTGCCCATTAAGATTTTTTTTTTTTTTCAATGAAAAATAAATTGACAGTTTTAAAGTTTCAAACAACCGGGTCCGGATCTTGACGATGGATTTGCTGACAATCTGGCAACTATGTCGTGCTTCTTATAGTGATGCTTTAGTCAGTATTTCTACAAAGATTTCACTATTATATTGTTCAGTACCAGGGGAGATAATTTGATACACACCCGCATGATGCATTATCGTAGAATGTACAGTTTGTTGTTGATATTATGGAGCATAAATCATTAGTTCATTTTACAGTGACAGTGCGACATTATGTTAATGTTATTCCGATTGTTATTAGCTCTATAATCATGTCACAAAATGTTGTGTACCATAGACAATGAATAAAGTATTTAAAAAAGTAAGATACCAGGAGTTATATTACTTGCAACAAGAGCTGGCTTCAACTATTCCCAAGGCTTGCCAATAAAACAAAATTTTTATCAGTAAAAAGCAAAACAAACTAGAAAACTAATCATTAAAATAGTCAAAAGTTGTTTGATTCCCCCTAACACTGTTGCTAAGTTTCAAGTAAATCCTGCAAGTGGTTACTGCAGATGGTGCATGATGGTACCTTGCATGTAAAACTTTATCCGGTCAAACAAGGGCCATAACTCTAATTAAATTCGTACAAGAGTTACCTAACGTGACAGTAGGAAGACTTTAATGAAGTTTTAAAGAAATCCCATTAGTGGTTATTGAGATATGTCCATAATAGTACCTTGCATGCAAAACTTGAACCAGAGCTGCAACGCCGATGCAAAAGTGACTGTAATAGCCCTCCTCGTTCTCCGAATAGTCGAGCAAAAATGAGAGAAAAAACTTTCGGTCTAATGAAGTTTAGCCTTTACAAAGCTGGTGACTAGAAGTTCTGCTTATGCAACTAGTGCAAGATTATGCTTGGCATGCACATCAATGCTGTCTATTCACGATTGGTACTCTTCACAACTCTGTGAGCAACCCCTCGATGCTTGCGGTAATGTCCAAATTGAAAGATGGACAAGTCTGGGTTCACTTGTTTTATAAAATATTTTACAAATGTTTCTTGTACAATGTACTTTCATTTTGTTTTCTACAATCCTGTTGATCTTGTACAATGACCAATGGCACCCAGGTGAGGGATGAATGGCCATCTTTACTAAACTTTTGGTCCTAAGCTTTAGATATTTATTGAGTAGCATTGCCTATTGGTCTTTGACCAAGATTTTTCAAATTATGGTCCTGGGCTCAAGATTTGTCCCACTCCAGGTGTAACTTACAGGAATTTTGTTTTGGACTTCTTCCTCTCCATAACTACAAGATTCAGAGGTTTGATGTTTGGTATGTGGCTTTGTCATGTGGTCCTCTCAGGGCAATTCTAATTATGCCCTTAGTCAAAATTGGCCTTACCCTTGTGTGATGCTAGTGATGAAATTTGTGTCATGTGTTCATTTTTGCAAAGATTTCACCTCTTAGATGGAATCACCTTGACCTTTTGATCTACTTTCTAGTGTCTGAAGTACTGCAACTGTACATGAACCATGTGTACAGTTTTGCAAACAAATTTCAATACTTAATCTGAATGAACAAGATTATGACATTTAGGTCTACTTTGTTAATGAAACTACAGTTATGAAATTTGGACAATACATCCAATTTTGAAAACAAGTTTAAATGTGGTTTTGTTTTTGTGCCTACATTTTATTAGGATTGCTGACTGTCCAGCGTCCGTCATATATTTGTCCATTCTCATTTTCCTTGATGAAACTTGGCAGGGATGTTCCTTGCATGAAGCTCTATCATAGTTGTTTAAATAATTCCATTTCGATCAGAGCTCTGGTTGCCTTGGCAATGGAAAGGATAACTTTAAAAAATCTTCCCAAGAATAGAAAGGCCCAGAGCTCAGATATTTTGCATCACCTATTGGGGGTCAATTGATTTTACCTAAGGCTATAGGAAATGTGACTAAAATAGCATCTGAAAAATTGACTATTTTCTATTGTGACATAGTCCAAGTTGTCTCCTCTCAAACCACAAGACCTAGACCTCAGATATTTTGCATGTAACATTGCTAACTTGACTTCCACTAAGGTTGTTCAAATCATGACCCCCAGGTCAAAATTGACCCTGCCCAGGTCACTTGACCTAACATAGGCTTATATAGGAAAATCTTTAATAATCTTCTCTGAAGCCACATGACCTAGAGCTTAGATATTGTAGTATTGCATTGTGGCCCTCTAACAAGATTGTTCAAACGATGACCCCAGGTCAATATTGGCCCTGCCCTGGGGATCACTTTACTTTATAAATGCCTATATAGGCAAAACTTTAAAATCTTCTCTAAAATCACAAAGCCTGGAGCTTAAGATTTTAAGCATGTAGCATTGCCTAGTGGACCTCTACAATAAAGATTGTTCAAATCATGACCATCTGGTCAAATGTGACCCTGCCCTTGGGTCACTAGTTTTTACATAGGCTTATATAGGCAAAACTTCCAAACTCTTCTTTTCTAGAACCACACAACCAAGAGCTTAGATATTTAGCACGTAGCATTGTCTAGTGGACCTCTATCAAGATTGTTTAAATCATGACCCTCAAGTCAAAATTGATGAGGTTTGCCGCAATTCTTGCAGTGAGGCTACTGTTCCATTACTAAGCTTAATTTTGCAAGGGATTTTCAATGTCGACCTGTTAGGAACCAAAGTTATCATTCATGAATTCTACAGCTTTCAAGACTATATTAAAAAGTGCAATGATACTCCAGTGAGCAATACAGGTCCATGATGGCCATCTTGTTACCTTACAAGTAAGGTTGGCAGCTGTGTTCAAACCCATGACCCTCAATCAGAGCCTGGGATGTTGAGTAATTACAGGTGAGCCAGCCATCTTAACCACTAGATAATTCTGGCGAAAGATTGCACAATTTATAATTATATCTAAATATAATTTTTGAAGGCAATATTGGACATGCAGGCATAATCTTTGCCAGATAGCAAAATCATATAATGTCTGATAATGTAACAAAAGTCATGCTCTTTCTTAATACTTTGCTTAAAGTGCCTGTTCATTTGTATTCCAGTGATCTAGATAGCCAAAGGGCATCATCTTGCATTTGTATACTGAAAATACCAGTATTTAGTTCGTAGCAATTAATTTTGGCTCGACAGTAACAAAGCAAATAATCCTGGCAACAGAAGAAACAGTGAAACTAGCTCGTGTTTATGGGGATAACTACAACACCATAAACGATTGCGCAATACTGAACCTACACTTTTAATAAATAAATGTCAACTGTATAAATTTAAATCAAATTCCGATGGACAAATTTTCATTATGTTCTTTATATATATTTATGTGTCACAATGTCACAAAGTAACTTTATCATTCTTTCACACAACCCTTCATATCAACATAAAGTGAAAGAAATCTTTTGTTATTGATAGCCACAATTTGTTATGATATAAATCTCAAAAGTCTTCATAATTTCAAAACATTAAATAGTCAAAGGTCCCTAAAATAAACCGTCATCAACTTTTAGGCTTTATACTGTTGTCTGTATTCACGTCATATTCCCACTTTGCAGTGTCTACGCCTGTTTCTTCACCAGATAGTTCATCAAGATTTATATTTTCAAAATATTGTAATACATTCACGGTATCTTGCAAGTTCAAGTCATATTCTTTGACGATGACTTCTGCTCTGTGAAGTTTTAGGTCACTGCTCGATTGAGCAAGAATGCTCTGAAGCTGTCTGAAGGATATTGTGCCCTTTGGAATTTTCCGCGGTTCTTCGAAAGCCAGTAGAGGATCGGAGTATAGGGCTGGTCCACTTCGAGGTAAAGGGCGATCTGACTTTATCTGAAATAAAGATCACTACAATGATTAATTCTTATGGTGTAGGAAGATTAAAAGTCCCAGGATCATATTTACAACTAGCTTTCATTTTATCAAGAAAGATGAACGAAACTTTTTTATCTCATGATGGAAAATTGGTAAATAAGAGGACACTTGCAAGTTTTATTTGCAAAAATGAAACCTTTATGAATAAGTTCATCTTAAAGTAGGAGAAATAACGTCTGAATTTTCTGCTAAACATAAAATAAAAATTTTACCTTTGGCAAATTGTCCACCATATCAACTTGTAACATATTCACACGATCGATAAGAGATGCATCCTGTTTGTCTATTTCCACCTTAATCTCTGGGTGATCTACATAAAAAGTAACAAAAAATGTTCCAAAACATATAAATTACACAAGAACTTAAAAAATATACTTTGGCTTAATAAAGCTAATATAATTTCAAAGCCATTTTAGAACTTTTCTCTGCTTGATCAACAGACACTAAAAATTCTGTAACAATTTTTCACTGGAAACTATCTTGGAACTGAATTCTCTTATGATACCATCAAATTTTATTTAAATTTAATTTCATGGCAACCAGTGTGGAACCCTGGCTGCATTACACAGTTACACATTCAGTCTCTGAGAAAGTGGAGTCCCCATTAAAATACAAAGAATAGAAACAAAACAAAAACAAGTGTGCTTGGGTAAATTGAAACTTTGAATTCCTATTCTAAAGATTTTATATGTTTAAAACAATCAAGGTACGTAATCACTTGACTTAAATTCACAAAGAAGCCAAGAATAAACTTCTAGTTTACCCAGTTACCCACAGAATACAGAAATGAGAGGCACCTGATAATCTGATTGCTTAAATGACATGCATGATGTCAAGCATTACCTGAAAATTGCAAAATTACATTACTAAATCTGGCATTCTAATGGACCTGACAATGGGGGGTGAAATTACTAGGGTTGAAATGTCTAGTAGCCAAATTCATTCAGCTTTCTGGTTTGACAATTTTTTTTATCTGATATTTATAGCTGTCAAACCCAACAGTACAGTACAGCCATAGCAGAGAGTGCCAATCCTAACACTATCTTGCTGGCTTAACATAAAGATGTCTAGAGGTGAAAGTCAAGACAACAAGCAAGTAAGCCCAACAAATTGTGCGCCAGGGCTTTTTGATATTTAAGACTGCCGCCCTAAAGACAGACATCTATGTAATATCAGTTGGTAATATCAGTTGGTCTTGCAGGTCGAAATAATGAGGCATAGCCTCAATATTTTGACTGCAAGACCGACCGATTTTACAAACTGATATTACATAGATGTCTGTCTTTACGAAGGTCGGCCGTCGTATATAACAAAAAGCCCTTGCGCACAATTTGTTGGGCTAGTCGAAATATTGAGGCTACAAGCAAGTCTCTGTCAGTCTGAACATTTTACTCATTCTGCAACATAAAAAATCTGTTTTTACCACCTCAAGACATGAATTTCATATGAAAAAGAAATGACAGAACCTGCAACGTGCTTCTCGATTTTTTCCTTAGATGAAGTGTGTCGCGGTGCTGGCACCGGTTTTGTTTTATGTCGCTCAACAGCTTTATGCGCCCTTTCCTCGACATTTATATTCTTAATTGGTCTAATAGCTTTCTTTGCAATTGCTCTTGAAGCATTGCCGCCCATTTTCTCATAAAGTTGTTATGAAATTCTGATGTATTTTGAAGGACATGTTCGCAGTTCGTTTTCTTTATCTTACACAATGCTTTTGGCTAGGGTAATAAAAAAGGAATCCAAATATCATTTTGGTTTATTTTCCAGTATCCGGTAACTGTTTCAAGGTTCTACGCAACTAAATATTTGTTGTTAATCACTTCACAAATCATTATTTGCTCTACCACTTACAGCATGGTTTAAGAGAAAAAAGGTCATGTGCAACTCAACTTGTCAAAGTTTTTGTCACATAAATATACAATAAGATACAAACTGATATTATCTAACTCGATTTCAGTAAAGCTTTTGGTAAGGTCATTCCAAGGTCCAATGCCAGACGACTTTCGTGAATTATACTTGTGACATCACTTTCCTAAACACAATGTCTGAATATCATTTATTTTATATGTTAAAGCATCATTTTGATAAGTTTGCATTAGAAATAATATTTAACGTACAAGATATGGTATGTAAGAAAATTTTTCAATCACACGACATTTGGTTACCCGCGGTGACGGATATTTCGATCTAGATCGCATGCTCACGACAGAAACTATTAATCTAGCCCTTACATCAGCCTGCCAGTCAATTACTCTTCGAAATGATTTTAAGAAACTTGAAAAGTGGGGTTTGGAGGGGGATATAGAATTCAACCCCTCCGAATGTCAAGTTGTCCTCGCCACAAAAAGGAAACATCATGGAACGCTTCTTCAACTAGTCATATCAGCCGGATACGTAGGCGCGGATATCGCTTCTTACCTGTCATAAGACGATCGTATTTATAGGTCAACAAAGAAAGCAAACTAAACCCTAGACGTTCATCGTCGCAATCTAAAGGTTAAATATGAATCCCTTAAGTCCACAGAAAACCAAACTCTTGTACGCCCCCAGCTCGAGTATGAAACTGAAGTATGGTTGTCTCATACACAGCCTCAAATTGGCCAGTTAGAACCTGTCCAACGTCTAGCATGTCGCTGGATCAAGTCAGATTACATCAGTACGGCCAGTATGACAAACATATTAAAGTCAACCCAATCTCAGACGTATCGACAGCCGGCTTTTCCTCATGTACAAAATAATAAACGTTTAGGTTGCAAGCACTTAATAAGATTACTGCACGAGGTTCAGATCGAAATATCTATGACCGAGGGTCACTGTTTTGGCGGGAACGAGGCTCTGCCGAATTCCCGCTAAACAGTTACCCGAGGTGACGGATATTTCCATCTGAGCCAAGTGTCTCATGAAGGAAACTTTTTCCTGCATACCGGCTTGTACTTTAAAGTAGATTTCTAAATGCAAACTTATCAAAATGATGAATTATCATGAAAAACAAACGATTTTCCGGAGTTGTGTTTAGGAAAGTGACGTCACAATGTTTATAACGTCTCGTCATAAGTTATTCTCGAGAGTCGTCTGGCATAGGACCGGAAATGCCGATCCGATATGCAAAAAATAACCATCCGTTAATGTACAGGACTACAGGTTAATCTCCAACAATCAATTACTGATTCTAACTGGAGGTCGGAGACTACTAGTATAATCAAACGTTATAAAATTCACCATGTGTATTACAGTGATTATGTATGATACAGTTACAACTTGGAAAAAAATAAAAACAGTATTCTCGAGCTTAAGACATGTATGAGACGAGACTATCAGTGATGCACTGAAGGCTTGTACTGGCCTTGGTGTTATAGGGAGATCATCCCAGTATCTGATGGAACGTGTGAAAAAGGAGTTCATATGATATTGAGTGCGTGAGAATGATATGAAAAAATAAGGTTTCTAGAGAGTGTCAGATGGTTATGGTCTACGATGACGAGATTGTTATGTATTTTATAAAGCATAATCAGAGAGGCGTTTATTCGTCTTTGTTCAAGAGTTGGCCATTTTAGAGTTTCAAGCATGGATGTAACACTGCTATAATAAGAATAATCATTATAACATGTCGTGCTGCTGCTCTCTGTATTCTTTCGATTTCATAGTTCAGGTTTTTCTGCCACAGATGCCAAACAGTGCAACTATATTCCAGTTGCGGGCGGACATAAGTTTTATAAGCTTTTTTGTTTAGATTTCTATTATTAGATTAAATGTTTCTTTTAATAAATCTAAGCGTGTGTCTACCTTTAAATGATGTATTTATGTTAATAGCTCAGTTTTGGACTTAAATTCAAGCAACTCAGCAAACATATATATTACAAGCTTGGGCTAGACTGAAAGGGTAAAATGTGACAATTTCATAGAGAATCCTATGTATTATCACTTATCTGTTAAAATACTTGCACCGATTAATTAATACTTCAAACAACTTACTATTAAATGCATTCAAAACATCTGAAAACCTGCACTTTATTAGTGTGTCTTCGTGGTTTTCTTGTGCAACATATTTGCTTCAAACTTTGAATATTAATATACAGGATTTAAAAAGCATTTCATCAATAGAGTTATCAAAAATCGTTGTACAATGTATGACTAATAACTATATTGAAAAAAAGACACTTTTTTGAACAACGGAAAATTGGATACATATTTCGTCTTTAAAACGTCTTTTAAAAGAGAAAAATATTTATCTCTCACCCAGTTCAGACAAAGACAAATCATTTGCAAACTTAGAATTAGTTCACATAGTTTAAAAATTGAAACAGGTAGATACAAAAATATAGTCAGACACTTAAGACTCTGTTCCACATGTAATGTTAAAGAAAATGAAATGCACTTTTTGACCGAATGTTCGGTTAACAAAGATCTTAGACAAAAAATAATTGCATCTGTTACAAATTATAATATTAATGTTAATCAGTATGATAAAAACAATTATTTCATTGGATAATTACATTGGAAAACACCGAATTGTTACAAGACTTTGCATCTTTTTTGTCACAAAGTTTTGATAGAAGAGCTTAAAACCATATCCCCATGCACAAATAAATGTTTATTAAATATGTTTATATTTAAGAAATAATAATAGTTTCTGTCATGAGCGCGAGGTTCAGATCGAAATATCCGTCACCAAGGGTAAATGTTTTGGCGGGAACGAGGCTCTGCCGAGTTCCCGTAAAACAGTTACCCGAGGTGACGGATATTTCCAT